>ML810479.1:46167-66327 GCA_009831015.1 Picea engelmannii | reverse complement strand
GATCATGCTTAGAGAGGTATTTCATATAAAATACTAATTGTTGGTTATTATTGGGATTATTTACTTTCTGATGTTAACTCAGTGGTTACAATGTGTAGAGTGCTATATGTTTACAGGTAAACAAAATTTCTTGTCATTACCACTAAGGCCTACCAAAGTGGAAGCACCATTCCACCAATGGGGGTTATATTTCATAGGTGAGATCAACCCTAACTCCAGTGGTCAACATAAATGAATAATAACATCCATATATTACTTTACAAAGTGGGTAGAGGATATTCCTACTAGAGTAGCAACTAATTCAGTTATTATTAAATTTATCGAGGAATTCTTTTTACCCAGATTTGTTTGCCTAAGGAATATCATTATAGATAATGCACATGAATTTAAATCTACCAAGATGGTACATTTTTTTCCAAATCGTTATATATAACTTGTGCATTCAACTTATTATTATCCAAAAGGGAATGGCCTTGCTTAATCTTGCAACAAGAGTAATGGGAATCAATATTTCCTATCTAAAAGTCCTAACAGAGACACATTTTCACCATGGCATGACTAATAATTATTTTTTTAACCGTGTTTAATAGTAGTCATGAGTACTTTGGTATGTTTATTAATGGATAAGTTTTTGAGGTGAAATTTTATGTGTATAGTACATTTTTGATATAATGTCCATGATAAATAATGTTTGTAGCATAAATCAAGCAAGTCGAACCCCTTAAGGATAAGATAATTGAAAGAGTCAAGGGAACCTGTTCCCCACCTACCTCTAAAGCATTGTCATTCAAGAATCAAAGGACCCTATCCCCCACCTACATATAGAGTTCTTCTAATTTACTAATGATCACTCCTTACAAGAAGTGGTTTGAAAATCATAGGAGATTGATTGAGATACATTGTTCCCCAATTTTCTGTTTCAATCCAAGTGAAGATGTTGAGTTCTTAAGTGTATAAATATTCCTCTAAGTATCAGGAGAGAGGATCCAAAATTATGAATATTGTGTTAATTTTTGTTAAGAATACTTTTGTTGAAGATTTGGAGTTATGTTCTTGATGTACTATTGTTTTTGATGAAATAAATATGTTTTTTTTCTTATCTTATTAAAGTTTCCTCGAGGTTCCTTGTGCTTCTTGGGCCGGGCCCGCTCAAGAGGGCTCAAGGACCCTCTTGCAATTTATTTTTTTCTTTCATGGTAATGTGTTACCATTTAGTATTTTTATTTATCTTGAAATATTAAGATAGTTATGCATGGTAACCTATGATTTATGTCAAACTATGATTAATTGTTAGCTTCAATAGGTCTCCTATAGAAAGTGTTGGAAACCTATTGGGATTCTCAAGGGTATATTCTTAAGGCTAAAAATATCAGCCATGCCTCATTATATTTTAGTCTAGCTTTGTCAATACTTTGGAAGACTTCTGCAAGCTTCTTAGGACTCTTTTGGGCATCTTGTAGGAGCTTCTTGTAGGATTGTTAAAGTTCATGTAGAACTATTATAGTTCATGTAGAAACTTCTTGTAGGGGTGTTTTAGGCATATTTTTTTTCATTTAGTCTATGCAATAGTTCAACTTCTTTAATGTAATTTTGTGTCATGTAATATAATTAGTTCCATGATTTATAATCGGTTTACTATTTTCATAGTTTAGTATTATTTATTTTATGCCAATAGACTAGATATCCTTTACTGAATATAGTTGATATGCTATTTCAATTTGGTGTGATTTCATTCATGCAAATATATTAAATTATTTTCTGCAATTTAGATTCCTTGAACAAGTTATATTCAGGCTCATGCATTTATCACCTTGATCAATCTTATACCTATATTGTTATTAGTGCATTCTTCATTTACTTTGCACAACACCTATTAAGTTTGTACAAACCTCAAGTTGAAAAGTAAAGTAATAGTCCAAGGAGGAAGTAGCATTATTGCTATTATTCCTAGGCACACCGCTTTTTGGCGTCGTTGTCAGGAAAGTGCTAAATATTGCATATCATTTTCATTTTGTTTTATTTTTGTGTGCCTTTGTCGATTAGCAATGATATGTCAGTAACAAGGACAATATAATATACCTAGGGAGGTAATATGGGGTACCTAGGGGGGTACCCAATGGGAATGTGGTTATGTGTATTCAATGTAATTTGGACTAGCTCCACTATATTATTAAATAATACTCATTATGGTAGGTAGACATAATAAATGTAACATGACTTATTAGAAGGTTCCACTTCTAGAAAGTTCCTCCTCTAGAATGTTCATAGGTGGTTGGTAGCAGTATATAAAGGGGTTAGAGCAATGTAATGAGAAAATTTTAAAAGTATTGTATTTCGAGCAATATCTCAATAGGAAGATGCCCCGTCGAAGAGGCAAGTGAACATCATAGGATCCCTTCCATAATAAGATCTATTGTATGGTGTTGTCCTACCTCAAGAATTTTGTTATAATAAAATTGTGGTTATTTGATATTTCTATGTGGATATATGAGAGTCTTTTTTATTTAGATATTTGGTTCTTAACAACTAGTATTAGAGCACATTCCTTGGCATGAATTGTGGACAATTCGTTTTTCTCTATTTTGCAAATTTTTTCGGAGAAGAAAAGAAGGGCCGAAACATTTTGGATGAGTTATGTATATTTATGTGTCAATTTTGTAGAAAATTGTTGTATATATGAGTTCCTCTCATAAAAAAACCCAATTTAAAAAAAGATATTGTTTGAAACGGAGTCAGGGAAGTGAAGTCATCAACATTTTAAAATCTTGAAATTTTCAGGGGTTTTTGCATGGACAACCGCGTGATTTTTCTAATTTTTGTAGCAGATGGAGCTGAATTTTCCTAAAAACTTATATAGATATGAGTTCCTATTTCAAAAATATCTTATTTAAAAAATAAATCTCTCAAATTGGAGATCTGTAAGTGAAGATATAGGCGATTTAAAATCGGTAATTTTCTAGGGTCTTCATGATGACATTAGTGTCATTAGATAGAGTATTTTCAGTTCTTTCTTATGGAATATTATATGAGGTTTTTCATATGGATATGCGATGCAATCCAACCTTTGCAAAATTTCCAATGTCCCTAAAAAATATCGGTGATATAATAAGGAAACACCTTCCGATTTATCCTACCATTTTGACAAAATACGCTCAAGAAGAACTTGCTTGGCATGATTTCAAGCATGATTGTGATTCTCGGTACTTTTTCAATTTAGGAGATCCAAGGGACATATAACAAGGAGATCATTGATATTTACATCTCAACATAATATAATCAAGAAAGATATGTTTGGTATGATTAGGAGGACGATTTTGATGATTGGTATAAGGATAGTTCTCATTTCTGAGGTGAAAACCACTTTCATATTTTATTTGATGACTCTACTCCACCTTCTGTAGATAACATCAATGTGAAAAATCAAGAGTTAGTTATGACTACAAGTGTCGAACCTGCATATTATACGATGGTATTATTCCTTCATGATTAAACTAAGACCCTTTCTCACTATGTGGATGGATATTCTTATTTGGATCCACATGACAAGTGTCATTATTTGTAGCATCATTTTCAGTTTTTTATTGTGTTATGATATCTTTCGTCTAGATTTAGCCTGAGAACTTGGACATGGAACCCTGATTTACATTGGCGGTTGGACTACTTCATCATGGTGGCTTTCATTTGTACATGGGACCCTCGTTTTCTAGTATGCTTCAGCACTGTGGTCAACACTTATGCATGGGACACTAGTATATGGTTGTACACTCTCATAACAAGCGTTGATGATAATGCTTCCATAAGGGGGATGGAATGTTAGGTAGCTAGACAGGTAGTGGAGGGGCTCATAGGGACCATAGTGATAATAGTGGAGTCCATGAAATGTAAGGTGGAATTGGTACACTATAGTATAAATAAGGTTCAATATGGTAGTTAGATATAATAAATGTAAGAGGAATTCTTAGAAGGTTCCTCCTCTAGAATGTTCAAAGGTGGTTGGTAGCACTATATAAAGGGGTTCAAGCAATGTAATGAGATACATTTAGAAGTATTGTATTTGGAGTGATAGCTTAATAGAAGGATTCCCCATCAAAGAGGCAAGTGAATAGGAGAGGATCCCTTCCATAATAGTATCTATTGTATGGTGTTTCCCTACCTAAAGGATTTTATTATAATAAAAGGGTTTTCAGGGTTTTTTCTGAAAAAAACCATGTGATTCACATAGTAAGTTATAGTTCTATTTTTGGAGTTTTCATAACAAGATGTATTTTACAAGAAATTATGATGGCCCTAGTATTGAAGAAGTCAAAAAACATAGGAAAACATTCAATAAAGAGCATTGGAAAGTGATGATAAATTTGATTTTACAAGGTGATGAAGCCATTTGGTGGAATTCACTTAACTATAGAAAAATGATGGCACTATTTGATGAAGAATTTGAAAAATTATTTTTAGAAAAATGGTCTCATGGAAAGAGTAAAGAAATAAGAAAGGGTTTATTTTCATGTGGAAATTCTATATTATAGGTTCATGGATGTATTCATAAAGAAAATATCATTGTTTCTATTAAACGTAGTTTCCTGCATAATTTATCAATGTTCAATTGGTTAATAGATTGCAAGTCCCTGCAAAGAATGTTCAAACCACACAGGCTGAGGGCGAAAGCGTTCAATTTTTTAAAGATTTGAAGCTCACCATGGAAAAATATGTGTTGCATTCAAATATTTGTGCTATAGATATGGATGATGTGGACATTGTTTTGGGATATCCTTGGATGTACTTAGTTGTTACAGTTAATATTAATGTGAAAAACAAGTCTTTAAAGCTTTGGTACAAGAAAAAGAAAATCACATTGCAGTATGTGTCTCTTAGTAAGAAATATGGGCCCACGAAGGCTAGAAAACAAGTTATTTATGAGTCTGAAGTTGAATCAGAGGCAGATTCCATAGAAGGAGATGAATAAAAACCATGGGAAGGACACAATAAGGAAGACAAGGAGGTCCTTGACTCAAAAACACAATGTGTTTCAAACTTGGCGAAAAAAACATAGATTCCTACAATTGTTGTATATGTCCATCCAAACCACATAGAGAAACAATAGTCATCAAGGAAAGAGTGTGAGTATCAACACATTTATGCACCAATAGGGAAACAAAGGAAACCAATGAAGAGATGCATAGAGGACTACTAGAACTAAAAGAAGACATCAGGCTAGATAAACAATTACATGCAAACCCCAACATGATGTGGAGAAAGATTAGGATGGAAAGGTAGTATTTGGACACCATCTTTGACTTCCATTAGGATGGATGGATGGTCATACTTGGTATCAATTGGCTACATTTCTTAGCTTGTGATATTGTATGGTTTCTTCATTTGTTTCAAGGATGAAACATGTTAAGGGGGAGGGAATGTAGTATACCTAGGGAGGTAATATGGGGTACCTAGAGAGGTACCCAATGAGAATATAGTTATGTATATTCAATTTAAGGTGGACTAGGTCCACTATATTATTAAATAATACCCATTATGGTAGTTAGATATAATAAATGTGAGAGGTCTCTTTAGAAGGCTCCTAGGATATAGATAGAGCTATATAAAGAAGTGTAAGAAATGTAATGAAACATAGTGAAGAATATTGTGAAGGTATCAAGCATTTCTTGAGGAGTTTTATCATTCCTCAAGGATTAATATATGGGTTACCCTACCTCAAGGATTTTCTCCATTTCTTGTGTTTAGTATTTTGATGAATGGTTTGGTTGAGCTTAATGTATATTTTCATATATATTCAGGTACTTAACAACCAACCTCAATACAAAAATTGTGTCGTGAAAAATATCAAGTGATTTCACTTTGAGTGAGTATTGATAGCTCCTTATCACATTATTTACATCTTAGGATTATATGAAAAGTAAAAAAAAAATAGCTCCATTTCCTTTACCTTTATGAATGACACAACCTAGAGATAAGAAAGGAAAAGTTTTATCAAAAATCCCCACTCCAAAAATAGTTCCAAGTATTCCAAAAATTGGTCCTGAAACACTTGAAATTTTCTTGGAAAGAAAAGATGGAGAATTTGAAAACCTTTCAGACGAAGGTTAATGTCCATCACCTCGTACCATGGATAGTGAAGAAGAGTTGGTAGAAGTATTTTATTTTACGATACGGGAAACCAATGGAGAGACTAAGATGTAAAATATTAATTCTTATCCCTTACCTCATTTCTATGGTCTTCTTTCAGAATATCTTGATGCCTTCTTATATGATTTTGTAGTTATATGTAGGACATATGATTATACTATAGATGAACAAAATCTCAAACTTTTCCCTTCTACTATGAAGGATTAATCTCTAATATGGTTCATGAGCTTGGAGGAAAACTACATCACAACTTGGGATAAAATGAAGAGCACCTTCAGTGAAAAATGCAAGGAATTATTGTAGAGAAATGGAAACAAGAAATGAGAACTTAAAAATGACTCAAGGACCTAATGAATCTCTAGAAGGCTTTGAAGAGATATTTCATCTAAGCTATAAAAGAGCTCACAACTGCACTCTGGATGACGACTAACTCAAGCTTTTCTTACTCAAAGGATTAAGAGAGGATATCATGGAAACACTAAATCTCTTATATATCGACCATATGGACTATCATTATATGAAGAAAAGATTCAAAAACCATTTGAGATCCTCAAGGAAGAAAGGTAGAAATGGTACCTCGATCCTCTAACCATGTAGATTACATAAAAAATGAATTAGGAGGGTTAGTATAAGATATTAAATTGAAATTTTCCATTCTTTATCCATGAAAATGGATAGCTTTCATATGAAGAAGAAACATGAGGAAGAAGAGAGGGAATTAGCTATTTATTTCCCTAAATGCACCAAGAGGCATATTAGGAATTCCCTTTATAACTTATAGATGTTTGTGGTATTTTTTAAGAAGATCATGCAAATGATACATTTTCTTCTTTTCCATGATTGAAAGCTACATTTCGAGGAGCAGAGGAGAATCTGGAATCGTTATGCTTCATCAACCAATGGAGACTTGGAGCACCAAGACACTTCCAAATAGGTTTGAACTGCAATCATTCTCAAACGTTTGGTGCATATAATACACATATGTCTTCTCAACATTGGTATAATCCCAAACCATCTCCTTGTACAATTTCAAATCCATGTAAATACCAAGGGTAACCTATCCCTCCTCCATACAAATCATGCCCTAACATGCTACAAAACCAAAACTCGCAGTGGAGTCAACCTCCACAAGAATGGAGGCCCTAGAATATCCAACAATATGAATTAATTCCTCCTCCTCCTCAATACAATAACATTGTTCAAAATAGTGTTCCTCCTAAGAAACCAGAATTGCATGCTTAACCTACCCCTAATCCAAATAAAAATCAAGTTCAACATGTGTACACCAGTGTTCAAACAACATAGCATACTTAGTCCTTGCATGCACAAGAAATTAATCTTATGTTAGGAAAAGTATTACAATAACAACAAAATATCATAAAATATGTAGAACCTAAAAAAGATGATTTTATCTTACCATAGCCACAAACCTCACCTTATCCTGAAAGACTAAATGAAACAGAAACATATACATTTAAATAGAATGAAATTTTAGGAGAAATAAAGAGTTTTTGGGTGAATATACCTCCAATACAAACCATAAAGGATGTGCCCATTTTTAATAGATTCATAAAGGAGGAGTGCATTAGAAGGACAAGGAGAAAAAGAAAGGACACCCCTACAATAAATGTTATAGGATTGCTCGTTGACCTTATGCATGGTAATATAATTTTACCTGAGTACTTAGATCCAAGAATCCCTTTGGTGAATATATGTGCACTATCTTTATTTAGTCTAACACAATTCCTTCTCCTAAAATGATATGTCCTAAGTAAAGAATCTGTGTCTCATCAAATGAGCATTTAGAATTTTTCCCATACAACTTGTTCTCTCTAAAAGAAATTATAGCACTTGTTGTAAATGTTATTCATGCTCTTATGACATATATGAATCTATGAAAATTTCATTCAAAAATACTTGCACAAACTTATCAAGGTACTCTTGAAATAATCCATTCATTAAAGTCATGAACATCTCGGGTGCATTCATCAATACAAAGGGTAATACTACAAATTCATAATTTCCAAATCTCATCTTAAAAGAACTTTTAGGAATATCCTCTTCCTTTATTCTCAATTGATGATATCATGATCTAAGATCTATCTTAGAAAATACCATGACTCCTTTCATATGATCAATCAATCATCAATTATAGGAAAGGGATATTGATTCTTTATCATTTATTTGTTCATATGCTAACAGTCAATACAGAGTCTCCATGATCCATATTTATTCTTTGCAAATATCATTGCTGCTCCCCATGGTGAGACACTCAATCATATAAATCTCAAATCTAGAATTTCTTGTAATTGTACTTGTAACTCTCCAAATTTTTGTATCATCATGTGATAAGGAGACCTTGTGAAAGGTTTTTTTCCTGGTTTAAGTTCAATCATGAACTCCAATTCTCTTTTAGGTGGTAATCAAAGAAATTCCTCTATAAATATATCTAAAAACTTTAATAATATTGTATACTTTTGTAAATTGGTTGAATCATCCTTCTCATTCATAGATATTACATCATATAATTTACATCACTTTTTCATACTCTTCTTAAGTTGTAATGCTAAAATGAACCTTAGTGACACTCCATTTTCTTCCTGACTGAAATACTTTTATGATCTACATCATCTACAAAATAAATTTTCTTACACTTAGTCCAATACTACATCGTGCTTCTCTAATCCATACATTCTTGTTACTATAGATCATAAAATTACAAAATAGTTGAATATAAAGATGCTAGGGCTACACACACATCTATATCATTTTCCTAATCTTTAACTAAATGACCTACTTCCTATTCCATTCTAAAATCCATCTATACTTGGTTAAAATATTTTTGATCTATTTTTTTTATTTTTAATTTTGACAATGCAGTATGAGAAATAATACCTTGTGTTTCCCCTACATCTATTAATATTGAAAAAATTCAAATCATTAATCTTACTTATGTCTCCAACATTATCGATTGACGTTCATCTTGGTGTTTGTTCATTACTACATGAATTATGTGGGATTTACCTAGATCACCAACTATCATCTAAATCTTCCCTCTATTAGCTCAACTATGTGCTCAATGACACTTTCTAAAATTGTGGTCCTCCATATATCCAACACCCGCTATTAAGAGGTTGACAATGGCTACCTGACTAAGAATATTAGGGTCTATAACTTTATTATATTGGTCAAGTTGTTGCGTTGATGGCTAGTATGGTGGTTTGTTTTTCCCTATCAACCATCTTGGTGTATTCATCGCTAGTCCCCTTAGCACATCTTTGCATATCAATATATGTCTCAAGGTGTTAATTGACTATGGTGTTGATCTCTATCTTCCTAACCCTAAATATATCAATGGTATATGTTGACCACCACCTGCAAGTTCTTCCTTGACTATGATAGCCCTATAAACTATGTTATGTAAGCTATGAGGTGTCAATATTCTCACCTTGGCTTTAATATTATAATTCATCCGAATACACAAAATTGTTGATGGGTATTCAAATATGGTGCATATCTCAATAGTTCCATGAACCTAGCCTCATACTTAGGAATTGATGTGTTACACTATCTAAGTGAGATAAATTCATATAAATTCTTCAAAAATGTAGCTTTCTCTTAAATTCTCCTTAAATAACTTCATTGAAACTTTAGACACATCCATCCCTAATTGTGGTAGTAGAGTCTTTCACCAAAATAAGGAACTTCCCTTTAATTGGAATATGTCCATCCATACATTGAGGTTGGAGGTATAATCCCTCAAAGCAAAGAACATTGCCATCTTTCTCAACCAATTTTTAGCTTCATGTCCATCTATAGGACCCAAAAACACTAAAAAATTGACTTTTTCCATCTCTTTGTGCATACGATTGCTTACAATATTTTGTGATCCTTCATCATGGATAGGTACTCCTCCTTGTTTCCTTTTCTCACTATTCATTAATACATTAGATATCCTCTCAAACACGTACCTCGTTGTGATTACATCTCCTACAAATACATGTATATATTCTTTAACATGTTCTTCTCCTCCGAGAGGAGAATGCGAATGTGTAGGTTGTGGTGGAGGACATATGCCTTAACCCTTAGCTATCCTTCCTTTCCTTCCTCTTTTTTCTATATTCACCTAGAATGAGAAAAAGATTTTATTTAACTAATTTATTTTTCCTTTAGTTAAATAAATATTGATAACATTAATTGCACATATAATAATAAATGGGTCCAAGGCCGTAGTGTACATTTAATACAACATATTTAAAACGTAAAAATGTGATAAAATTTATCACTTAATATAACATATTTAAAACTTAAAAAAATGAACTTCNATATTGATAACATTAATTGCACATATAATAATAAATGGGTCCAAGGCCGTAGTGTACATTTAATACAACATATTTAAAACGTAAAAATGTGATAAAATTTATCACTTAATATAACATATTTAAAACTTAAAAAAATGAACTTCGCAAAAATATATATATAATTGCACCATGTCTCACACACATTAAATCATTTAAATCACATTAAAATCCCAATGCTCTAACTCTACTAATTATTATAATGAATAATCAAAAAATCAAACCCGCTATTACTATTTAAGAGTTATATAGCAATTCATAATTTATTGAAGTTATATTAAATAGATTTAATATATATATACTTTAATTCTATTCATTTAATAAAACCATATCAGCCATTATTCATAGTGATTCAAGGTATATTTCCATTAACTTTTAAATTTGTGACTCAACAATAATATTATAAGTGAACCAATGAATTAATAATTTTCCATATGCATTATAAGAGCAAACTTTACAACTTAACTAGCCTCTGAAGTTTCCACCGGTAATATAGCATAATTCAAAAACACATGATAAGCTATACATGTATTAGATACAAGTTTGAATACATGTATATACACTTTTAACTGATAAATAATAATTATAGCCATATTCTTATATTCTTAATACACATGGTATTCATGGATGGCTCGCAATGTAACAAAATAAAGATTCCAGATCTATCCTTCGTTGTGGAGATTAGGGTTGGAATTTCAAATCCGATCGTCAAATTTGATGTTTTTTCAATGTTATTTTTGAAATATTTAATGAAGACTAAAAATGTTAACCGTTTTTTTATTTATTTATTTATCAAATTCTATCAATGAGGAAATGACTATTATTGCTGGAAGGGAGCTAAATTGAATTTAAAATATAAGAGATTTCTGTCAATGAATTCAGAATTTGGTTTCATACTTTTGTAGCAAAATTTATTCTTTCGATTTAAATAACTTATTATTGCTGGAAGGGAGCTAAATTGAATTTAAAATATAAGAGATTTCTGTCAATGAATTCAGAATTTGGTTTCATACTTTTGTAGCAAAATTTATTCTTTCGATTTAAATAACTAATTCTATTTTTAAAGAATTTTAAACATGAGAAATTTAATGGACAACAAAATTTAGCATTGTCAATTTAAGTATTCAATTTTTATCATTTTAATGTATTTATAATTTTATTAAGTAAAATTTTAAATTAAAAAAAAGTGTTATAATAATAATAATAATAATAATTTAATTTTACGTAAATCAAATATATGATTTTTATTTTTTTATAGTTATTTGATTATTAAAATCTATGATCAATTATAATATCAATAAATATTAATAAAATAATAATATTGAGAAAATTAATTCACACAATAAAGTTTATGCTTTGAATGGAGTTCTTTCTCAAATATGAAAGATTATGCAAGTATTATTAAAATCAAGTCCGAACCTATGGCTTCTAAAAACAAGGGCATCCCAGCTATTCCTCAACAGTTCTGAAATAATAATGCTATAGATAAAACATACTTTTTTTAATTTTATAAAAATAAAGAACCTATTTGGAAGTCTACAATTTCTAAGTCTATAGTCCAACATGTACACGCAAGATTTAGCTGATTTGAAAAGAAGTAATATGCCTATCTACTTTGGATCATAGTTTCTCACTTAAAACAAGATTTTATCAAAAACAAATTGCATTTAATATGCTTTTAAATCAACAGGATCCCCAAAAAAACATTTGGCGAGTACAAAACATAGATAAATTTCGAAGGGAACAATTATTGTGTATAATATATGCGTTAAACACATTCAAATATAATTCAACCATGACATATTGGGAATAATTGAACTACAATCGATCTCTCAATAATACAACTAGAATTTTAACAACCCACAAACATACAATATAACATTATTACCTATCTATCATTCCAGCAATGCAATATAAATCATATCAAGTAATTTGATACTAAGACAAATTCAAATAAATAATTTCAAATTTGATTAATAATTCATTTTCATGGCTCATAACCATTTATAATTTCACAAATTAATATCAATATAATTTAAAAAAATGATGCAAATTACAATTTCACAAATTAACATCAATATAATTTAAAAATGATAAAAAAACATATATATATATATATATATATATATATATATATATGAAAATTACAATTTCACAAATTAACATCAACATAATTAAAAAAAATTAAACGATAAAAATTACCATCATTAATCCCCTTTAAATGACTTTGTGGATTTTTGAATGATTAACCGGTTCGGTTGACATCCCTATCAAATTCTTTGGGCACTCTCCTTCCCTAAGGATTCTTGATCCACAATGAAATTTCATGGAAAAATACCACACTAAATATGATTGAAGAATGAATCCATCAAGCCTGAGAAGAATCTCCACTTCTCAACAAATTTCAATATACCAAACTCTGGACAAATATTAATAAAAAATTACTTTCACATTACCATATCCATCCAGCATCAAGGTGTAAAACGTATCTTCTCCATATCCAAAACTCTCCTTTTATAAGTTATGTGATCCATACCATTTGTTCAACCCAGTTTACTTAATATTCACCCACCCATGTGTCACTCATATGCACATATGGAGTTAAACTCTCCTTTTATAAGTTATGTGATCCATACCACTTGTTCAACCTAGTTTACTTAATATTCACCCACTCATGTGTCACTCATATGCACATATGGAGTTACTAGTTTAGTTATCTTTTAATTATCTTGAAATTTCTTCAAACCACTTTTCTTTTTCTCACACTTCAATTTGAATTTGAATTCTTGTTCTTATTTCCTCTCCTTACTTAAGGGTGCACTCATAATTAGTTTTTTAAAATTAATCATTAACATAATTTCATTTCATACATATTCTATTAATAAAATCATTTTATTCTTAACTTCAATTTATCTATTTAAGTGATTATTTATACTACACTCATTTAATTAATGTTTCCTTTCTAAGTAAAATTCATAACTATATATGATTGTTTTCTGAATAATAAATATGCATTTTAAAATAATTCCTTTAATAATTTTTAATTTAATGTTTTCTCATTATAACATTAACAATTCATTAATCATATCAAAAGTTTTATTTATCTCATGCTGAATTACCTTATTGTATTTCCAAGAGTGTCATGATTCGCATGCCCTTCAAATATCCAACTTTTTTTTAATGTTGAAATGACACCACATTGGAGATTCTATTAACTCATCATTGTTTTCCTTTGTTGAGAGACTACAAAGAATAAGGTCATCACCTCATTGTGATCCCCTTAGCTAATCCTTGTGAGTAATTGAGTTCACAACCTACCCTTATGGAAACATGTAACCTTGGAGTAAAATCATCCCTAGATTTTCAACTCAGATCATGGAGAAGGAGTGCTAGTAGGAAAAAACAAAAGCATTGCTCATTCTCTCCTGATGATACTCAATAAGATCGCATAAAACCCCATTATCCATATGTGAATCAATTGGTAAGCATGTTCCTTCTTCCTACACACTATAATCAACACATCAATAATTTTCATAATCCAAATCAAAATACAACAGAATCACATAATTTGTATGGTTTTGTAACTCAATTTAAAGTATAATATGATGTTGACATAATTTCGTGTCAATACAGCCTTTTGATTCCCCGTCACACTAGGAAAACAATGAAAACAATCAATAGCATCTACAAGATAATGTATCCAACATATTCATTTTAATTTGTCCAAATCATGTAAATAAATACCATCAGTTGCATTATACCAATGCACATTTAATTTATTTATGTTATCATTTAAAATTTTAAATAAATCAATTCATTAATCATCATTTAAACCCAATAATATAATTAATCCATTTAAAATTAAAAAAAAAATCAATTCATTAATCATCATTTAAACCCAATAATATAATTAAAAGTTGATGTTTCATCATCACAATATTAATCAACTAACTCGTCAAAGTTAGAGAATGAAATAACGAGAATTTTGAATTATGAAGGATACACCTTAAATAATGACTGTAACAACCTCCACACTTACGACAACAACTCTGATAACAGGTGCAAATTTTTTTGTTTTTAAAAGTGTGTGCGCATGTGTAGAAAGGAAACAGACCCACTTGACTCTACGTCGCCACCTGACAACTAACAAGATGCAACCACAGTGATCACAACTAGAAGAGAAAAGGCGCACAACAAGCAACTGCAACCATTAAATGATCATAGACATAAGAAGGAATCCATAATAGTAGGTTTTACTATTTCTGCATAGGAAAGCAGGGCGTTTAATATTAGTCCTCTGCTCCGGAAAGAGAGAAGGTCAGATAGGCTCCTGGCTGACTGCTCAGGCAGAAACTAGTAACCTGACGACGAACAAGAAGCAAGCAAGACAAACACAACAAGACGACATACGACGTACAACAGACAACTGCATGCATTAACGACGATCACTCAAAAATAAGTCAGACTGACTACCTATCCATCCTACCCTGCAATGGTTAGGACCTCCAAGACACATAAGCAATGCTCAAGCCCAGGTTCCCATCAATTTTAACCATTTAAGGTCTCAGGGCTGGCGACGGTTCTGAGGAACATGGAGGTGTCTACTCCTTGCCTGACATAATAAGACCAAGCAAAATGCTAAATCAAAACCACCAAGACAATCGCTACGTGATCATATCCAACACACATCACAAGAATTCCATGGTGCAATAAAATTTGATTACGAAATCCATCATAAAACGACATAAGTGCGAGCGCAAAAAAATTAACCTTATTTTAATTCAAGATGCAATGGTAATCCCCCCTTTCTTCTCAAGGCGCCATACAAATCATCATTCATTGAAATCAATTACGTCGGTCAGCACTTCTCCAAGGTTAGAAACAATTAACATCATTTGTAGGCTAACTAGAGTAAATAACATTATAACTAAGTCGTTTAGCACTGGGAACTAATGCAACAGTCCTTTCAAGGTGACTTAACCATGTCCTCGACAAATTTCCACTACCACTTTAATAATTACCAAAATCCTAGTTGGGCAATTAAATTTTAACCCAATCTCTGTTGTAGGCCATTTGCTTCCATTGAACCAACGCTAACTAAAGTAACTTTTTATATTGAAAATTATAGGGTGTTACGATTAATTTTCATTCATGYTATAGCAAWATATATATATATTTCTTCTTCCTTGTTGAACTAAATTTGGCAGTGAAAATTAAATAACAAATGACGAAATAATAATAAAATAACAATTTAACTAAAATAAGGAAAATAACAATCTGAAAAGTAATGTTCATGATAATTCTTTTTAAGTGAACAGAGTTCGATTATTAACCAACAAATGACGAATGATAATAAAATAACAATTTAACTATAATAAGGATAATAACAAATCTGGAAGGTAAAGATTATGATAATTCTTTTTAGTTGTCAGAATTCGATTATTAACCAACAATGACGATTGATAATAAAATAACAATTTAGCAGTAATAAGAATAATAACAAATCTGGAAGTAATGATTCTGATAATTCTTTTTCAACGCTAACTTAGAATTACAGTTTAGATTTATAAGGAATATAAATAACTATGAATCATAAACAGTCTGAACATATAATTAGTGAATTCCTTCCCTGCACTGTCTGACCGAACTTATCCAGCGCTGTCTATGGGCATTGGTCATTTAGAAACCAAGAGTAAGTAAAAAGGGACAGTGGTCGACCTTGAATATCGCTGGATTGATTAGCCAGCTACCAATCAACTGGAAGGGCGAATGCAGGCGGTTGAGATCCAGTCGCTTGGGTAAAGGGTATGGCACGGGCAAGGCATTTTTAAAAACCATAAGAAGGTAAGGCAACAAGGCCATTTAATGCATTCACTGCCTGGTGACAGCAGGTAGGTAAGAGCTCAGGTGTTAACATTCCACAATAGATAATCACATTCAACCTAGCATTCTATAACTACAACATTAAAGTTAATTTCCCTACAATAACAGTTCTGAAGCCATATAAGCGTGAGGATAGACGGCCAATCCAGTTTTCCCAGTAAGGATGGGAATCGACAACCACTAAAAATATAAATTTGATGACTGTGAAAAGAATAAATAAATGAAATCGAAACACTGTTGTTTCTTTTTCGTTTTGCTGGCCACCCAACAATCGTGCTAGGGTATGTGTAAGAAAATAGTTGTGCTCAGGTCGGCACAACCGTCATAGGGTATCACACCATCACGGTCAGGGTAAAACACCCCAACTAAAAGCATAAAATTTACAGTTCTTAAATAAAAACGCACAGTTACGAGGGGTAAATCAGACGCACAGGTGGACAGGTCGTTTAACGGGTAGGTACAGAAGTAAACTCAACGCTAAACCCACGGATGAAGGCAAGAGAATGCCTTGAAGAAAAACAATTTATACGTAAAAGCCAGATCAAAATTTACACAAGAATGCCCAAACAAAATTTTTACACGAAATGCCAGAACGAGATTTTTCTTTACTGAAATGCTAGAATGAGATTCATCGGTGAAAATTCCTGTGATGAAGGGGGACAAAACAATTTTCCATTCACCCATCAATGAATGAAATCAGATTTTTCTTTTCTTATCTATTACAAACAGAGGTAAGAGACAACAAATATTTTTTTTAAAAGAAATTTATTAACGCGCAACCCTTCATTTAACAGAGGCCTTAGTGCCAGATCTGAATATAACTGCAGTAAGTAAGTTTTAGAGCGTAAAATATCATTCCTAAAGTTCATTACAATTTCCAAACGAACTTCATTTTAGCAGTGTAGAGAAAATCATTACAAATTCCAAACGAAACTTCATTACAGAAATCTTTTAGCAAGAACACAAACGCAAAGATGTATAGCAGCAATGCCGAGAAATCCTTTAACCAAACACAGAGAAGGGTTCATATACACCTTTAATCATTTCACATTATTCTTAAAACAACAAACCTAATTGCGTACCTGTGATCGACGGAGAATAACCTGAAGACGCAATCCCGCACTTGAGTTCCGTGCCGCTCCTGCTCGCCGACCGTCGAGACTACACTGGTACCTCCCAGCCAATCACTAGGGGTACTCTACTTCCTCCTTAGCCCCCTGAGCCGCAAAGGGGCCTCACACAGTCCAGATGGTAGATCTAGCTTCCCAGCTCGCCTCGCAAGGCTGAGCTACCACTCCTAACCCAGCTGGAAAATCCCAACTCCTCACAAGCAATCAGTCAAGTAACAATTCGGCAGTGTAACTTTATGCTATCAACCGATCCCCTTTCTTCCTCATCTCCCTTTTCTTTTATAGAGTTTTGAGACCCACCAACTTTTCTAAATCACATTTATTTTAAGTTTTAATGAAAACCCTCTAAAAATTCTCCATCGTACAAGTGTCATTCATCCCCCACGTTTCTCCAACATTATTTTCTTTAAATTTAGTAAAAGACTCATTTCCCTCACCCACCTAGAGTCACTCCTAAAATTACTCCTAGGTGTTCCTAGATCCCCTTACATGCTTTTAATAACTTTCCCTAAAACGAAGTTCCTAAGTTTAGTTCATTTTAGAAAGTTCTTAGTTGCAGATTCCTTACTATGTTGACTTTGTTTTTTTACCCTTTGTCCCCTTATTTCCTTTATTATGTTTCCTTTATTACTTAGTTTCCCTATTTTTATTATTCCCTTCCTTTTTAAAACCAAAAAGGTAAATGCACTAATTAATCTTTTCATTTATCATTTATTTAATATCTTTTGTTCTTTCACAAGTTAGGAATAATTTCTTCTTGGCACAATTTTAACACCATTAGTTTTAATTAAATTCTTATTCTCGTCATTTACCCCAAGAATTTCATGAAGACCAAACTATTACTTAAGTGGGTTTTTTTTTTTGTTTAAAAATGTTATTTTTATTCTAGGGTCTTTCTCTTAAGGTTAGGCTAAATTTTTACCCTAGAAAAGTTTTAGATTTAGGACTTAGATTCTGAACTAGGAAACACTTGGTTAGGGGAGTTGTTTAAGGATTTCTTAAGGCGTTAAAGTCTTAGGGTCATCCAGGTTTGTTTCTTCAACCTCATCAAAGTGGCGTACCCTTCAGGATGCACAACGTGCTCCAAGGGTGTCACTCGCCTCGTTCGTTTCATTTGTGCGACGTGCCCTTCAGGATGAACCACGTGCTCCAAGGGTTCCACTCGCCAACTTTTGTTTCTTTCACATGACGTGCCCTTCAGGATGCACCACGTGCTCCAAGGGTGCCACTCGTCGACTTGACTGATTGGTAGACATCTATAACCCCTGGAGTCAACACTCCGCCAGGTGAACTTGTGGGATACTAAGGGCTCTAAGGAATAAGGCTCCCGCCTTATTCCGCGCTCCTTAGAATCATTGTGAGCGACTGTCGCAGTCTTCCCTCATGACATCGTGGATCCTCTCGAACTAGGTAATCATTAACCTACAGTTCGAGCCACGACGGGAGTGCTAGTAGGCGGTGACAGGGCTGCTTCCAACCCCTCTCCCTCAACCTCTCTGGAAATCGTGTGTGGCCCCTTTACTCCATATGTGAGTCTGTTCGGCAAGATATCGTCAGCTTGCATCATCAACAATAGTGTCAAAACATGTCAACATCATATCATCAAATCAATGAAATATCACAGTAAATAGATCAACCCAATAGCACACTCCCTGACTCAATCCAGAGTCCAAGGGGGTTCCACCGATGCCTCTGCATCCTCAAGGTCCAAAAACCCTGCACACTCAATAAAACTGAGTCAAAATCACCTGTCTACGTCAAGCAATAAAACATCATGTCATCTATCATAATGCATCATACTCAAGGATAAATGTTTTAACATCATAAAAGTCCAGATCACTTGCGAGCAAGTGTCCTCAAAGAATAAGTTTCTCAGTGCACTAGAGCGGAATGTTACATACACCCCCTCTTGGTCTAAACTTTGTCCCAACGTTTCTCAGTATAAATGCCGAAATAAAAGTACCATAGTATCATAAGCCTATCAATCAAACAAAAATGGGAACTGCTAGTGCATATCATATGTGTCCTCCCAGGTCGCCGAGTGTGAACTATAACTGTCCCACTGGACCTTGACTTGATCTACCGTTCAACGTCGTAACTGTCGAACACAATGATCTAAGATGCAGACCGGCTCAGCTGTGAGCGCTCCCTCATCCGATACCTGCAAGGAACTCATGTCAATCACGTGTGTAGGATCACTAATATAATGTCTCAAAACAGATACATGAAATACTTCATGCATACGCCTCAAAGAATCTGGCAAGGCTAGTCGATAAGCCATGGGCCCCTTTCTCTCCACAATCTCAAAAGGTCCCATGAACCTAGGAGATATTTTATCTCCCTTTCCAAACTTGATCGAACTCTTATGCAGTTTAACCCGCAAGAATACTCGATCGTCGACCTCATAACTATGGTCGACTCGGTGTGCATCGACATAACTCTTCTGTCGATCTTCCGCTTCTTTAATCCTTTGTCTTATGGTTTGCATTTGTTCTTCCATTTATTGGTGTTGAAATAATGTAACTGCGAAGAGCATTCTTATTATTTTTGTTATTGGATTAAATCCCCATTGTGGATTAATCATGTCATTATTATTATTTTTATTATTAGGTTAATCCCCATTGAGGATTAACTAAGTCGGTAATTGT
>ML810479.1:18781-30467 GCA_009831015.1 Picea engelmannii | reverse complement strand
ATCGAAAGAATTACCTACAACCAAATCTTATATGCGGCATGACTGAAGCGATATGGGTAGCAAATCAAGAATGAACTATGGAACGTCGAGAATGTAATCAATCGAAATATTTCCCGCATCACCTGTAGATCCATTATAAAGAGAGTGAGGGTGAGCCTGGAGTAGATGTGCATGATAATAGATTGAATAAATAGTGGTAGGCTCTGTCCAAAATGAAATCCAGGAAATTTTGAATTCATTGGTCACATCAAGTGACCAGAAGAGTGTGGTATCTACTATGACGCACAATACCATAGGTCCCATGTTATTGAGATTGCGAATAAGTTATTCCAACTCTTGTCCCATGTTATCCACCGAGAATAGGAAATCAAAACATTTGGCAGACCAATCGAAATCAAGAGGAAATCCATTGGATATTTGTGTAGAGGGAATATCAAGAACCAGATTTGGGGTTTCCAACTGAAGTTGAGTGTCTTTGGAATAATATTTAGTGATTTGGTCATGGATGCGATGAGTTGTGACAAAGGTGAAAGTAATACCTTTGGAAGAATTCTTCTTTGCAAACTGCATCATGTGACTTATATGACCCTGTGTTGGGTATATAATAATCAGAGTGTGCAAGGCTAAGGTTTCTAGGGTGCAAGGGTCCATTTCTCAAAATGATGGTCTTTAGTCGAATAATATTCAACTACGATGAATGGTGTGTGATATTTTATGTGATGCAACAAAATATATATAACCAGAGAGTGGAAAAATGCATTGGAGTGAAGGGAATCCATGAAACACACATTGAAGTCAATAGTTGATGGGAATGTGGATTTCATCCTGACGTGCCTCATATGGTTAGGTTAAGGAACCAAGACATTAATTTCATGAGGAAACCTCTATATGTCTTGTGAGACATTGGTTCCATGAGGGAAGATCGATATGTATTAGACATTGGTTTCATGAAGAAACCTCTATATGTAAAATATGGTCTAAGATTATTTATCTTGATTAACCCCAAGGGACTAGCCACCCCTTGTAGGATAAACTAGCTCAAGTCTTGTGCATATAAACTACATCCATGACTACAATGTATGTTCAGAACATAATTCCTCATAATATTTTGAGGAACATGATTCCCGAGTAAGCCTTCATCGTAATGAAGACTGAGGTTGGACAGTTCAGGATATTTGGGTGTCTAGTATACATTCATGCACCCAAGGATAAAATGAGCAAACTAGACCCTTCATGAAGAAAGGGTACATTTGTGGGGTGCAATGAGTATTCAAAGGCATACCATATCTAAATCCCTATTCATAGACAGATTGAGATCTAGAGGATCTCACATGGAGATTAATAGTGAGATACATGAATAGATGGTGCCTTCTCCCCCTCACCCTCCAAAAATTCAGAGGGAAACAATTGACCCTATTGATCCAATTGATGATGTTGATCATTTAGCTCTAGTTGAGGTTCCTAGAGATATTTTAGTATGTTGGAAGAGACCTACATGGGCTCATCAGACTCTGCAGAAGGCAGAAGGACATGAAGCTCTGTGTGGTACCTTGCGAGAGAGAAAGAGACCTCAGAGATATTCGTGATATGCCGCAACTATGAGCCACATCATGAGGAGGAAAATATGCATCCAGTATGGAGAGATTAGATGATGGAGGATTATCAATCCATCATGAAGAAGGGTGTGTGGGATATTGTCCCTAGACCTGAGGGGAATTTTATAGTGACTTCCAATAGGATCTATAAGATCAAACACACAACTGATGGGAGCATCGAGAAGGACAAAGTGAGATTTGTTGCTAGAGTTTTCTCTAAGGTGGAGGGAATAGATTATGATGAGACATTTTCTCATGTTTCTCGATACACTTCTATTTGGATGATTATTTCCCCTGCAACAACCATGGGTTGGAGAGTATATCAGATGGATGTAAATAAAACCTTTCTCAATGGATAGATTGATAAATAAATATACATTGATCAACAATATTGTTTCGTGATACTTGAGAAGGAGCCTCATGTGTGCAGGTTGAAGAAGGCCTTGTATGGACTCAAGCAAACACCTCGAGCATGGTATGTGAGGATTGATGGACTCCTGATGATTTTTGGGCTTCAAAAAAAGTGTTGTCGATCCCAGCCTATAGTACAAGACTATTAATGGTGAGTCCCTGATTTTGGTCCTCTACGTTGATGATTTATTTCTCGATGATACATAGAGCCTTATTGTTGAAGGCAAGTATGTGTTGGCCTCTAAGTTTGAGATGCAATACCTTGGTATGATGCACTACTACTTGGGAATAGAGGTGTGGCATAGAACTGATGAGATCTTCCTAAGTCAGGGGAAGTACACAATTGAGATATTGAATAATTTTGGAATGCTAAATTGTAAGACTATGGCTACACCAATGGTGACGAATCTAAAGAAACTAACTGTGTCTTCTTTCGATTCTGACGAAATTGATCTGAATCTATACATAAATCTGATTGGATAATTGATATATATGAATAACACCAGACCAAATATTTTCTCTGCAGTGAGTGAACTTAGCCATTTTATGAGTCAGCTGAGATAGACACATTAGATTGCTACAAAGAATGTGTTGAGATACTTGAGAGGCACATTTGGACATGGTATGAGATATAATTCCAGTATTGATATGATATGGTAGGAATATATTGAGTCTGATTGGGCAAGGAGTGCATTGGACATAAAGAGAACCTTCAGGTGTTGCTTCACTTTGGGATCTTCCATGGTTTACTGGTGTAGCAAGTGGTGTAGACCCCCTACCCTTGGGCTACGATCAGCATAGGATCTTTTCCAAAACCACACCAAGAGTTAATTTAAACCCTTTGTTTAATCCACAAAAGATTTCGAGCTTTGTGGGTTGGAGGTTCTCGACACAATTTCAGAACTCCTCCAATGAAATGTCAACGAAGGTTGACTCCTCCAATGTGATAAGCACACGCCACATGTTACCCACTAGTTTTGACTTTCGGGACTTTGAACGAACAACCAGCAGTTGTTCCTCTTCCCTTATGATTCCCTGAACTCCAAAATTTCACCTTTGGCGAGATCAATGGCTGTGAACCTCCCTTGATCCAATGGTCCCGATATTTTCGAGATTTCACGAACCAGGAGTTTGAAACTCTCGACTCCAAAATCACTTGTCGCGCCAATCCATGAATTCCCAAAATAGTGAAATTTGTGTGTGAGATCAACAACTCCTGTTGACTCCCATATAATGCCCACTACTCCTCCTGAGCTTTTGAACAGTAAAAGACGCTCAACCTTAACTTCCTCCTAGATCTACAAGATCCAACAGTTCAAAAAAATTCAGTACTTTTCCACGAAGTGTTTCCACTGTTCAATTCCGCACCTGGTAATCCCTTTCACGATTCGGGAATTAGAGTGGTCGAGGATTTTGGCCTACACTCCAAACTTACGAATCCCGAAATTCACGAAATGATCTAATGGCTCAACTGATCATGATCAATGGTTCATGTTGAATCATGATATCAAGGTGGTGGTTCATTCGACTCCTAACCACCTTGCAAATCCTCTGGATCCTATGTTCCTCGCGATTTCACAAGTTCTCCACGGAGAATTCTAACTGCCCGATTCACTTCTCAATGACTTATGTCCAAACGACTCGGTGTTCTCCCTCATAAAATTGACTTCTATGAGATGATTTCGATATCCGTCTTGCTTTGAACACTTTAAAGTTGTTATCCTTCCTAATCTTCCTCTTATAACTCAAACTTCCAAAAGGATCCTTGCACGCACTTCTTGTGGAAAACTTTCAAATATCCTCTAGTTATTTGAATCTTCGACCCTGTGCACTCTTTGCAGCAGTAGTCTCTCAATCGTCTTCCTAGATTTGTAAAATCCAAGGCTTCAATTGTCTTGTGCACACATTGCATGACTCTATGCTTCACCTGCACTTCAGCTGGTATGAGAGCAACGATATCTCTCCTGAGATTTCTGAGATAAAACAAAGACCCTCGTCAACCCACACCTTGTGGACATTCACTGCACTCATTGTAGGAATCCTCAGGGAGAGAAACAATTGAAACTCATTCTTCCTCTCTTTCTGACTTCATACATTCCACATGAAATCATACACACACCACATCATTGAAATAAATGCGTAACAGAGAAACAAATCAATTGTAAACATACCATTCAACAAATGTAAACAATAAGCATCGTAACACCATGAAAGTTGAGTCAAAGCTTCATATATTAACTCGAGATCTCCTATACATGGGTTCTCCTCTACAACTCTCTGCTACCACTCTACAGCTTATGAATTTTGAATGATCATAAAAATTACAATGATACAAGGGTGAGGGTGTCTATATCTGTTTTCCCTCCTATGCTTCTAAACTGTCTAATCTATTAAATTAAATCTACATACTTGCATTCATTACGCATAAATTCCTCTAGATTCGACAGATGAGAGCAACGCTCAAGATATGTTTACAACATATAGATATAAATGTAAGTACGCTTCCCTTAGATATTTCATTAATTTCCATCCATTAATCTTCAAAACACTTCGAAATGTGTGTGGGTGCTTTTCCAATTGTCTTTCGCCTTTATGCTTCTTGTCCAACCGCATATGATGCTCCTGCATCATACTCCCTTGCTTGAAATTTTTCATGAACTCCTTTTCATGAGCTATTGCACAGTATTTCCATGCCTATGAATTGCTACTTCATCCTCCCAACTAGCATCTTCAACCGGATGTCCCTTCCATTTGACCAAGTATTCAAAATACTCTTTTCTCCTGGTCCTTTTGCTAACCCTTTTGTCAATTATTCTTTCCATTTGTGGCTCTACAACTACAGACATTTGTTTTGTCCATTGAATTTCTTTATGTTCCTCCTCTGCTCCTACTTCTTCTTCTCTGTAAGGGTACAAATCCACAACATTGAATATCGGTGCGATTTCGACCCCATCAAGTAATTCAATATCATATGTGTTTGCCCCAAATTTTCTTATGACCTTGCATGACCCAATATTTTTCATCTTCAACTTGTTATACGTTCCCTTTGGGAACCTCTCCTTCCTCAGATGTGCAAGAATCAAATCACCAACTTCAAATTGAAGTTTTCATCTATGTTGATCTTCTCTACACTTGTATTCTCGAATTGAGATCTGTAATCACTCCTTAATTTGGCCGTGAAGCTCCTTCATTCCTTCTGCAAAGTCCTCTGCACTAACACTCTTGAATTCAACTTGTTCTGCATCTTTCAGTTCAAAAAATCCCCTTGGCTGCATTATATATACAATCTGGAATGGACTATGCCCTATGCCTCTATTGAGTGAATCATTATAAGCGAATTCCACCTGTGGAAGAATGTGATCCCATTGACTGTGGTCTTCAGTCACTACGCTCCCTAATAAATCTCCCAAGCACCTGTTTATGACCTCTGTCTATCCATCCGTCTTAGGATGATACATTGATATGAAAGACAAACTTGTCCCCAACTTCTTCCATAAGGTCCTCCAAAAATTCCCTATGAACTTGGTATCTTGATCAGAAACGATACTCTTTGGCAAGCCGTGAAGTGTGACGACTTCCTTGAAAAACAGGTTCGCAATATGAGTTGCATCACTGGTTTTTTGGCATGGTATGAAATGTGCCATGTTTGAAAATCTGTCAACTACCACAAAGATCGAATCACATCCTCTTTGTGTCCTTGGAAGTCCCAATATGAAATCCATGCTCATTGCATCCCACGACCTTTTAGGTATGGGTAATGGATGATATAATCCAGAGTTCTTCCTTTTTCCTTTCGTGTGCTGATAAATTCTTCACATGTCCACAAATTTCTTCACATCCATCCTCATCCCTGGCCAAAAATATGAGCCATTCAGCTTTGAGAATGTTTTATCATGACTGAAGTGTTCGGCCAATCCTCCACTATGTTTTTCCTTCAACAAATTCTCCCTCATGGAGCATTTCAAAATACATAGTTGATTGCCCCTGAATAATAATCCATCCTGGATCATATACTTGTTCCATTGGCTTCTATCCCCGAGAATTGGATTCTTAGGTGCCTCATATGCCTCCTTGAAGTCTGGGTCACCTCTGTACATTTCTTTGAGGTTATCAAAACCCAAAGTCTTGACTTTGAATTCCTGTATAAGAAAACATTTCCTGCTCAAAGCATCAACAACTTTATTAGCAGTTCTAGAAATATGCTTAATCACAAAAGTAAAATTCTGCATGAATTCAACCCATTTAGCATGATTTTGGTTCAAATTCTCTTGTCGAGTCACGAATTCCAAAGCATGATTATCACTGTACAAAACAAACTCCTTGGGAACCAAATAATGTCTCCATTTCTTCAGTGCTTGTATGACTGCATAGAATTCCTTGTCATACATGGAGTACTTAATCTTTGCTTCTTTCAGTTTTTTGTTGAAGTATGCGACCGGCTTATTGTCTTGGCTTAAGACCACTCCAATTGCAAATCCACTCGCGTCACACCTAACCTGGAATGTCCTGCTGAAATCTGGAAAAACTAGAATTGGTTACTCAGTGATCTTCTTCTTCAGGAGCTTGAAACTCTTCTTTGCTTCCTCCGTCTAGTGAAAAGATTTATGTCTTTTCTTCACCATATCCATCATCGGTGTGATAATTCCATTGAAGTTTCAGATGAATTTCCTGTAGAAGCTAGCCAAACCATGGAAGCTTCGAACTTCAAACACGCTCTTCGGCGATGGCCAATTCTTAATCGCATTTATCTTTTCTGGATCCATTTTCAATTCATTTGTAGAAATAACAAAACCCAAATAAATGATTTATGTCCTCATAAATTATGATTTCTTCATATTGATCAACAATTTCTCTTGTTATACCCTCCTCATTACTGCAACTAGATGCTTTAAGTGCTCTGCTTCAGTTTTTCTAAAAATTAATATATCATCAATATATACAATGATGAATTTCCCAGTGAAATCCTTTAGGACTTTGTTCATCAACCTCATGAAAGTAATCGGTGCATTCGTTAAGACAAATGGCATGACAAGCCATTCATGTAATCCTTCATTTTTCTTGAATGTTGTCTTCCATTCATCGCCTTCTCTCATTCTAATTTGATGATATCCGCTTTTCAAATCAATCTTTGAAAAAAAATTTGCTCCACTCAAGCAATCCATCAAGTCATCCATCCTTGGAAATGGAAACCTATATCTGATGGTAATCTTATTGATTTCCCTTGATTCTGTACACATTCTCCAGCCACCATCTTTCTTTGGGATGAGCAATGTCGAAACAATGCATGGAATCAAACTTTCTCGAATCAATCCTTTGTCCATTAAGTTCTGGACCTGCCTCTTAACTTCTTCATTTTCCTGTGGCGTCAACCGATATTCTACTTTGTTTGGAAAACTGGCTCCAGGTATAATATCGATATGATGACTTATACTATTGATAGGTGGCAATGAACAAGGTAGTTTGTCCACTACTATATCAACAAACTCTCCCAACAATTCCTTGATTTCTTCTGGTAAATCATCTATTCTCGTACTGGTCAAAAAAATTCTGGGCTTCCTAACCACAATAAATTATGTGTCTTCCTTATTCTTAACCTCATCAAGAAGTTCCTTTCCACTCATGAGAAGTACAGTGTTGCTCATTTCTGTTTTCACCTCTTTATCCTTAATTGGCAACAATATGTGATTCCTACCATTTTTCTCTAGGGTGTACGTGTTCTTTCTCTCATCATGAACTTTGTTTCTATCATATTTCCATGGTCTACCCAACAATAGATGAAAAACATCCATGGGAATGACGTCACATAATATATCATCTTTATATCCTCCTATTTTAATTTCAACTAAACACTGTTTAGTGACATTTACCTAATGTCCTTTTTGTAGCCACGAAACTCTGTATGTGCTTGGATGTGCAACCGTATCTAGCTCTAGTGTTTCTACCATCTCTGTAGATACGAGATTATATGTGCTACCGTTGTCCACTATGACCTTGCATACTCTATCCTTAGTTTTGCAAGCAGTCTGAAACATACTATTTCTTTGGGCTGGGTTCTCTAGTTCCTTCTTTGGTTTCAAGAGAACTTTCCTCATCATTAAGGATATTCCACCCTCAGCATCCTCTGCCTCAACATTCTACCCTTGAGCTTTGGCAATGTGAGTTTCACCACCATCTTTCTTCCTATCTGGACACTCATAAGATTTATGTCTGATTTTTCCACAGATAAAGCACTTCACTTCACCTGCTCTACCTCTTCCTCTTCCTCTCGCTTGACGAAAAGTATTCCTATCAACATACTGCCTTCCTTGTGAGCTTCCTCCTCTCTCAGGTTGAGTTTGAGGTTTCTTCTCTTCTTCCTTAGGTTTCTGAGTTGTGTCTTGGGCAATTGTCTTGCCTCTACTTTGATTTCTACCTCGACCTCTTTGACTTTTCTTCTGGCTCAGCTTCTCTTCGGATTTCAGAGCCATATGATAAGCATCTTCCACATTTTGAATGGTCATCATGCTCATCTCATCCTGAATGTCATATCGCAGACCATTCATGTACCTGGAAAATTTTTCATCATCTCTCTCGCGATGACCTGCTCTGATGTTTATCCTATAGAATTCTTCAGTGTATTCTTTCACTCACATCAAATTCTGTCTCACATTTTGCATCATCCGAAACAGAGTGATTTGATAATCCCTAGGTATAAATTTGGCTTTCATCTTTGCAACCATTCTATCCCATTTTTTTATTTTCTTCTTTCCTTTGCAACATCTGTCAGCCTGCAGTTCATCCCACCACAATGTTGCATGCCCTTTAAGTCTAGTAACAACATGTTTGAATTTATTATCTTCCTCGACATCCTCATAGCTGAAGTATTTTTCTAGAGGTCTAATCTAGTCTAGAAGTTCTTCAACATCTAAGTTTCCCTCATACATGGGAATGTCCATTTTTTCCCTAGAACCTATCCTTACAATAGCCCTGAATAAGCATTCTTCTGTAGCATATTTTACTACAACTTCTTCGTTTATGGCTTCATTTTCACTTTCATCTTTGCTGATATCCCTAGCGTCAGTTGTGCACCTTTGTGTTGTCTCCATAACATCAAGCCTGGCACGTAATTCACGCATTTCTCTTTCCACTTCTAGATCAGGTATTTTCATGTCTCTTATTCTCGGTGGCATGGCTATAAAATTCCTCCTTTCTCTCTGCTACAGGAAGCAAATAATTTGTTCTATGCTCTGATACCACAACTGGTGCAGACCCCCTGCCCTCGGGCCAAGATCAGCGCAGGATCTTTTCCGAAACCACACCAAGAGTTAATTTGAACCCTTTATTTAAGCCGTGAAATATTTCAGGCTTTGCGAGTTGGAGGTTCTAGACGCAATGTCACAACTCTTACAATCGCCAAAACATGAAATGTCAACGAAGGTTGACTCCTCCAATGCGATAAGCACATGCCACCTGTTACCCACTAGTTTTGGCTTTCAGGACTTTGAGCGAACAACCAACAATCATTCCTCTTCCCTTATCATTCCCTGAACTCTGAAATTTCTCCTTTGGTAGGATCGATGGCTGTGAGCCTCCCTTGATCCAATGGTCTCGATATTTTCAGGATTTCATGAATCGGGAGTTTGAAACTCTTGAATCCAAAATCACTTGTCATGCCAATCCCTGAATTCCCAAAATAGTGAAATTTGTGCGTGAGATCAACGACTCCTATTGATTCCCATCTAATGCCCGCTACTGCTCTTGAGATTTTGAACGCTAAAAGAAGCTCATCCTTAACTTCCTCACAGATCTGCGAGATCCAACGGTTCCAGGAATTTCGGTACTTTTCCATGAAGTGTTTCCACCGTTCAATTCCACACCTAGTAATCCCTTTCGCGATTCGGGAATTAGAGTGACCAAGGATTTTAGCCTGCACTCCAAACTTACGAATCCAGAAATTCATGAAATGATCTAATAGCTCACTTGATCACGATCAATGGTTCACATTGATTCTTGATATCAGCCTGGTGGTTCATTCGAATCCTAACCACCTTGCAACTCCTCTAGATCCTACGGTCCTCGCGATTTCGCAAGTTCTCCATAGAGAATTATGACCGCCCGATTCACTTCTCAATGACTTCTGTCCAAACAACTCGGTGTTCTCCCTCCTGAACTTGACTTCTATGAGACGATTTCGATATTTGTCTCCCTTTAAACACTTCAAGGTTCTTATCCTTCATAAGCTTCCTCTTATAACTCAAACTTCCAAAAGTATCCCTGCATGGACTTCTTGCGACAAACGTTCAAATATCCTCTAGTTATTTGAATCTTCGACCCTGTGCACTCTTTGTAACAGTAGTCTCTCAATCTTCTTCCTGGATTTGTAAAATCCAAGGCTTCAATTGGCTTGTGCACACCTTGCATGGCTCTGTGCTTCACCTGCACTTCAGCTCGTATGAGAACAATGATATCTCTCCTGATCTTTCTAAGATAAAATTCAGACCCTTGTCAACGCACACCTTGTGGACGTTCACTGCACTCCTTGCAAAAATCATCAGGGAGAGAAACAATTGAAGCTCATTCTTCTTCTCTTTCTAACTTCATACATTCAACATGAAATCATACACACAACACAACATTGAACTAAATGCGTAACAGAGAAACAAATCAACTGTAAACATACAATTCAACAAATGTAAACAATAAGCATCATAAAACCATGAAAGTTGAGTCAAAGATTCATATATTAACTCAAGTTCTCTTGTAGATGGGTTCTCCTCTACAACACTCTACTACAGCTCTACATCTTATGAATTCTGAATGATCATAAAAATTACAATGATACAAGGGTGAGGATGTCTATATCCGTTTTCCCTCCTATGCTTCTAAACTGTCTAATCTATTAAATTAAATCTACCTGCTTTCATTCATTACACATAAATGCCTCTACATTCGATAGATGAGAGCAACACTCAAGATCTGTTTACAACATCTAGATATAAATGTAAGTATGCTTCCCTTAGCTGTTTCATTAATGTCCATCCATTAATCTTCAAAACACTTCGAAATGTGCACGGGTGCTTTTCCAGCTATCTTCCGCCTTTATGCTGCTTGCCTAGCTACGTACGATGCTCTTGCATCAGCAAGAAACATAGTTATGTGTCTTTGAGAAAAACAAAAGAAGTGTACATTGCATTAAGTATATCAGTCCCTAAAGCAGTGTGGCTTCGCAAGATCCTTGCAGATTTATCCGAAGATGTGCTGGATTTCCACCATTATTCATTTTGGTAACCAAAGTTATGTGAAGATCTCAGATAATCCATTGTTTCATGATAAATCGAAGCACATTGAGATCAATTACCATTACATCTGAGACATGGTGAAAATGAAGGAAGTATTAGTGCAATACCTTCCTATAGATGAGCAGGTTGTTGATGTTCTTACCAAACCAAGATGAAGTTCAAGTACTTCTGTCACAGACTTGGCATGACAGGGAATTCCTCCCTTGTTGAGAGGGACTGTTGATGTTTGGACAACATCGGGAAGATATTATCTTAGAATAATAATTAATAATATAATTATTGATTATTAAATATCATATATAATAAGTAAATGATAATAATAGATAGTTATTTAATATTCAAGGGATGCATCCTTTCATGGATGGTCACCATATGTTCCCTATATATGGAACACTTATCATT
>ML810478.1:118989-151225 GCA_009831015.1 Picea engelmannii | reverse complement strand
TACGAAATCTAGTAAATAAGGGTTTTATAATTGGATAAATGTATTGGGAGAGGGGTTCTACAAAATAATTTTGAGAGGAATTTTTCAATATCAGGTGAAATTAAGGGTATTTTTTAATATCCCATGAACACACATGTTATCTCATATATTCATTGAGTTAAGGTCCCATGCAAGTTACCAAAGTTATCATTCTTCTCTCAAGTATAAGAGGTTGAGGAGAATGTTCTTTTCTCCCCCAAAATATCAATGATGGCTCGTTAAGTACATGGAAGTTAGGTAATGCTAAATCATTTTCCAAAGTTCAAGTCTCTCCAATAACAATTTTTTTCCAATGGAAAATTTTCACTGATATTTATAGATATAAAAGTAGTCTTTTTATAGTACAATGTAAAATAATTCAGCCTTGAGAGTCCTCTTCGAACTGAATCTGACTGGAGGGATGATACAACTGATTAAAAAAAAACAAATAAAAAAAAAACTAACCCATTACTCAGGCCTCAAGACATACTATCAACCCTATATTATGTGCAAAGACAACCCCCTCCTCATCCAAGGGCTAAAAAAAAAAATGTTGCAGAACAGATGTTAATTTAAGCCTAAAAAAAATTTAAGAACAAAACCGAGCTAGCAAGCACATCCTCCATATGGAAATAAGTGATTATGCCTTTCGCTTGATCCAAATATTATTTTGATTCGTTCGACTCCTAGTTATAGGCTCTATAGGCATGAGAAAAATTGATGGCCGAGAAGTCCTGAATGAGAACCTTTAACATCTCTTTCCAGAACACCAAGTCCATGACCTGGAGATCACATTTATTATTCATCCAATCTATTATAATCCTTGAGTCCCCAAACACTTGTAGATCATATATGTGTAGACGGATTTCCAAGTTTAACAATGTCCAAACTCCTAGAAGTTCAGCTCTAGTATTCGTTCTTGGACAATAATTTAGCATCCACCTATATTTTGTGTGATTATTAACCCTGATAAATCCTCTTGATCCACTAATATTCCCTCTCCTTTGAGAATCCCCATTGAACGAACTTACTGGTATTCCCTCTTTTATATAAGGAGGATTTTTTTGACTTCAAGACAAAAAAAATTTACACCCGTGATATCCCTAAACGACCCATGATCGTGTGAACCACCGAGCTTGTTGAATCCTAGACTTCCTAAAAAATTACGAAGTTCCTTTCCAACCAGAATTTCCATCCAATTAATGAAGTCATAAAGTGCCACTTTGGATGACTACAACACCAATCTTTGAAAAAAAATTGCAAATTTATAGCAAACCAACCACCATTTATATTATGCATTACTAACATCCGATTCCATACATGTTGTGAAAACTTGCAATGCACCATCATGTGAAGGGTTGTTTCTGAGTCTTGTTGGTAGAGAACACAAAGGACCAGACCATGCCTCCCTCTTCTTTTTAAATTCTCCCAAGTGAGGATTCTATTCTCCAACAAAAGTCAAGTGAAGAGTTTGAGCTTTGGTGCTAAGTCCCACTTCCGTAAAGTACAGTGCCACCAATTTTCACTACAGTTCCAAATATTAAAAGCTATGGAATCGTAGGCATTTTTTTGCAATGATGACATCGGAATCATTTCCCCTTGTCCAAATTAACTCATCCAGAGAGTCTATCAGATAAATTCCTGCATGATCTAAGGCTCTGCATAAGTGGTCCCATTTTTCTTCTTCAGAACTAACCAACCCCATATCTGAAACTGATTTTCAGTGTGCTAGGACTACACCTTGTCTCCCCACATTTTCCATCTGATAAAGAATTTGGAAGCCCTTCAACTTGAGAGAATCGATGAGGCCTTGAGATAGAAAGGACCTCTTTCCCAATCCAAGGATCATGTCTTCTCCAAGTCGAATGGTCATGCTAGGTCCTAGCTTCTATGCAATCCAATGTGCCACTATGTGAAAATATTTTAGGAGGCTTCTCTAGGTGTTTGAATATTTTGGTGTACTCGTGAAGGGTCTTCTAAGCCAAGTCACCACTGAATAGGAGGGAAAATATTTTTCATTTAACATCCTATGCCAAAGTTCGTCCTTCATCAAACAATGTCATAGAGTGTTTGATTTCAACGCTCTACTGAACCAAAATAGATTCTTGATACCCCAACCACCAAAGAATTTTGGATTTGCAAGATCATTCCACTTAAAGAGGTGTACACGTTCTGATACCCCAACACTCTACCACAATAAACAAAACATCACATGTCTATTTCTATTGAGAATAGAAATAGGGATATTTGCTACAACCAGCCAAAACACAAGAAAGCTCTCTAACACTGCTTTGACAAGAAGGTACATCCCTCCCAATGACAACCAACGATGCCACCATAGTTCAATCCTTCATTCAAATTTTTGAACAATACATATTCATTCCTCTACACGATAATTTGAAGGCTTTAGATAAAATCCCAGGTAACGAAAGCCTTTGATCTAGGTGGATATTGGTGGCCACCCACCTATTCTAACTTGCTCCTCTTAACATTTTTTTAGTTCAACAATTTCTTTTGTAATTCTTTGCAATTATGGGTTATACACTTCTGGGGATGTCTAAATCCCTAAACATATTCCAGGTGGAGATTGGTGTCCACCCACCTAATCCAACTAGCTTATTTGGAAGTTTTCATGTCATCACATCTTTCTATACTTCTAAGGTCGTTTTGGGGCCTTACAGTGTTTTTTTTTAGCTTTCTATAGTCAAATTGTAAATGGAGTCAGAGTTTGATGATATAATGTGTAGTTCTCAAAACAACCTTTCTAGTGGGATATCACACACCTAAAACAGAGATTGTATGCAAAATTTATGACCCTAGGAAGTTGAGGTACCAACTTACCCAGTGGGGCCCACATAAAGTTTGGCGTTTCACCTCCTAGGGTTAGGTTTTTGGATGTATAGGGTTTTGGCATTCATGAGTAATGTTAAAAATGCCTCTGGAGCCTCATTGTAATCATTCTGCTCAAACAGATGCACATAGCAGCCACATCTCTTCTCAGAGGTAGCTACCACTATTCGAGGAAGTTGTTTTCAGTTGTGCAGTTTTATAGTTTCATCCTATTTCATTTATTCAATAGAATTTATCGTTCACCGTGTTAACACATAGAATTGTAAGGGTCAAAAAATCATTTTAGTTTTGTTTTTTGAGTCATAGGGTTACATAAGTCCTATGTTTTAATGTCTTCTTGTTATGTTCATCACTTAAAGTTTGATTTGAATAAGCTAAAGTTAGTTTGGCCTTGGTCTAGAGTCTTTGGGTTATGTAATTTGTTATCATGACAAGGTAAATAAACCCCCATGATTCACATATTTGGTTTTTACATCATTACCTTGACATGTCACACCTCCATGTTGTACATGAGATTCCCTTTGTCACCATCTATCTGTTTAAGTGTCAAGTCAAAGTTAGGTGTATGTGTTGCCAACTCACTAGGAGAGTTCGCAGTGTACTCTAAGTACCCCATGCATTCATTTGTCATAATTGTAATTAAAGGATCATGTCAAAGAGGATTTCCTTGTTTTCAGAGCCTATATTTAACCATTTTTCAGGGATTATGTTACATATCTCATAACAGTTTCCTCGAAGTGTGCAATTCATTTTTGAATCGGGTGTTGTGAAATAGTAGACAGGCACTGGGAATTGGTAGACAGGGGTTGTGGAATGGCATTGTGAACTAGTTAAAGAGGAGGGTTGGACTTTGGATAGCTTGTAGACATCTATTCTCAAATACACAAACATATGCATCAAGATCAGGTCTACCAGGTACTCCATGAGGGTTATCATGTTATTTTAAGGTCAAGAGAAGCTTCTGGATGGTTTATCTCTTAGCGCTGCAAACTGTCAAATTATTGGCTTCCAGTTTTCAAAATTCACCTCAATGATGTTTTGAACCTTTCTCAATAGACCAAGCTACCTTCTAACCTCATTCATCTTTCCCACTTCTCATAATTTACCTATTCCCATCAATTTTACCTAGCACTGCAAACCCCCTTGTTCCAACATCATTGAAACCTCGTCTTCTGCATATTTTAAAAAGTTAAACTTTTAAAGAATGAATATACACCTCTATATAACTTGAAATATGTGTTTGATCAATTGTTGAAGTATCTTTAAATATTGCACGCATTATCATGTTTTTAACTGATATTTGCATTGATGAAAAAACCTTGTTTTAGCAGAGAGTTCACTTTCACCTCCCTTTTATTATAATTCTCAGTTGTTATTCCTTATTATTCATGTTGAAAGAGTTTCTTGTATTATACCTCATGTGTATATAATAAGGTGTATAAATTCATGTACAAGGCCAACCTATTGAAAACTGTTTTTTCATCAAAACCCTAATTTCTTGTTTCCCTGCTTTCACACATCTGGTTGTCATTAAAACTCACAGAAAAACATTCTACCAGCAACAGTTATGGATACTAAACAACATAAGAAGACTCACAAGGGAGGGAATATTGTAAGTACAGAGCCCTATGATATGCATCTCCTTGACTCTAAGCCTTTGATCAAGGAATCCTTTCAAAGGGTAGGTCGCATCAATTTTTGTAAAAAGATGTAGAGGGGGCATCCAGAGGTAGCCAAAGAATTTTCACTCAACTTCAATGGGACCAAAACCAAAGTGGGGATGTTAAAATTTCAGGTTTCATAAATTTCCTTCTCTATTACAACAAAGATACCCAATATTGGAGAAAAGTGGTTCAAGTCAATGTCATTAAATGTTTCCTTCTCTAAGGAATTCCTTAAGCCAAAGTACCAGGGGGACAACTTGTCCAAAGGGGTCCCTAGAATCTGTGTGCTTTAAGGTTTTGATAAAATGTTGAAGGTTATCTAGAGGTATTTCACCTATGAGAGGAGTTTTAACATGATATACCAATACCACATTGAGCTTCTACTACATTCCACAGGGAAAGAAGCAATGAACCTCCATTTTTATATTTTTAGAAGAATTGGTAAGATGGATGATAGAGCTCAAGCCAAGTCTAAACAAGTAGACACCAGTGTCTTTCACTCTGGCCTTATTAAAATGTTGGTGATGGAAGAGTTGAGAAACACAAACACTGGTTGGAAAACATTCCTTACTTCATCACAGTTTTAGTTAAATGTTTCCCCCACTCCACAGTCCAGGATACAAAGTCCTACTCTTGTTGAGAGGATTGTGTATTCATAGGTTAGAAAGAATAAAATGGGTGCCATGACTGATAAAGATGATAGAGCCATAAATGAAACAAAATCAGGAGGGCCTTCACAACCTTCACATAGGGAAGATTCACCCATGGAAGATCCCATTCCTATGGAGGGTCCTTCAAGTAAGTCCACAAGCTTGAGAGGGAGAAAGATTGTGTTTCCTTCACCCATTGTTGCAGACAAGGTTAATCCTAGGAGGCCTTTTACTAGAGCAGTAGCTAAGAAAAATGTCCTTATGAAGGATGATGAAACAGAGATATGAGCCCAGAGGAAAGGAAAATACAAATCTATTGAGTAGCCCATTGAAATTATTGATATCATTACTCCTCAGCATGAAAGTAATCCCACTTTCAAGAGGCTTAAGAGGCAACTCAAAGAAGCAAGGGCTAAAGATAATAAACTGAAAAAGGAAGACTTGGATTCAAGGAATAAGCTTAAGGGAGTGATGGGCATGTACCATGAGACCATTGATAAGGCCATATTTTTAGCCAAAATATTCTTTCCCCTCCATAGACAACTCATAAATCTGTACAGACAAAACATATCTCATCAAGCTCAAATCAGAAAGTTAAAGGCATAACTAAATCCTTTTAAATAAGAGTTGGCCAAGAGAAATCTGGACATGTTGGCCAAGGTTGCTACCAGGAGAGGCTCCAGAGATAAAAAATTAAGATGTTGAACCTCTATAACTTGTATCGATTTTGGTCAACTTTTCTGTTTTGTGCATTTTTACAACTTTTTGAGGATGGCTATGTTTTTTAAACCATCATTAGCTATTTTGATGTTTTATTCTAGTCATGTACCAAGAATATGAAGTTGCTACAAAATTTTGGGACACTTGAGACATTTTGGGGATGTTTTAGAATTTGTAAAATCAAACAAGCCACTACAGGAAAGTTTGCAGCATCTGGTGTTGTGAACTAGCTGCTACAAGAAAGTTTGAAGCACAGTGCTGAAAACTCAACTTTTTTGGAGTTTTGGAGGGAAGAGAAGCTACTATATGTCAGGATATATTCACACCAACTTTCTAAAGGTCAGTTGCGAGCTGAGAGGCCATCTGCCTAAAGAGAATGCGCTCAAATGGGCACATAATCAACTATAAAAAAAGATGTTGCAAACGTTGCCAACATCATCCTGAAATGTAGCATTTTGTTTTGTTTTTGTTTTACACCTGTAGCCACACCACCTTTAGGCACATGGATCCTGTGAAGGAGTTGTTATTCAAATTGTAAAGCTATCAATGACAGTCTAGGCTATAAGATGAGCATTGTAAGACTGAAGAGAGGTTCAAATGGTGTGAGAGACGACTCATATTTTTTATATTTTCTATGTAGCAAAGAGTACCTCCTATTGTATGTACCAGAACTAAGACACTTTGGATAATGGAAATTGACCTTGTTTCTTATCATCTTGTTTCTATCTAATTTTGATTACAGTCCATTGAATGATTCATTTGGTTGAATTGTATCTTTGTTGCGATGGAGGATCTGTTGTGATATTGTTTATAAATATATTGGAATTTTTTCTCTTTGATTGTGAGAGGTTCTTATTTCAAAGAGCTTTTCTTCATATGTGTGTTAATGATATCTGATGTAGATGATAGGCATATTACATTTTTCTTATCAAGTCTTACACCTACTCACCCTGTTTCTTAAAATGTGATCTAAATTTATTCAAAGCCTTATTTGTTGGTGTATATTGTATGGAGTAAGTTATGATTGACATTCATTTTTGAGTTTTCCATCCATTTTCCACATTATCATACACACTTATCTTTAGCATTTTGATGGGTAGTAGGCTTTCACTTACAACATTTTAAGTGTGACTTCTAGTGCTAACACACTAGATATCTATTAGTGTTCTTCGTATCTCTATGTTATTGTATTTAGTTTGTTAGTTAGTTCATTACACTCATAAATTTGGATCAGTGGTATCAGAGTGGTCTTATCTTCATTTTTTTTCTTCATGCATGTCCCCGACAAGATCTGGGTACAACAAGTTGGGACTCAAACTAGTCAAACCTTTGCAAGATCGGTTGCGTCGAGCCCAACAACAACCCATGGGGGATGAAAATAAATATTATGGATTAATAGATCCTTTTAAAATGTTGCTTGAGGAATCCCGTGCATGAAAAAGGAACAAAATGATGGACAACTTTGCACAGATCCTTCGGCAGTTGCCTGCAGGAGAAGATCTTCATCAAGAAGCCATGCAACTCCCTTCAAGTTACAGGTAAATTTTTCAATTCCATTATTTGAAGGACTGATAGATGAAAATTCTTTAGATAAATGGTTGAATCTGCTAGAAGGGTATTTTTCAGTCTACAATTTTTCCGATAGGGAAAATATTACTTTTTCACTCCTCAAGGCCATCCCCCATGTTAAGGACTGGTGGGATACTTACTCTGAGAAAAGGGACATAGAGAAATCTGCAATATTTATGGTCGCCCCCACATGGGATTCCTTCAGGTATTCCATTAAATAACAATACTACCCTATTGGAAGCTATGAGGACCAGTTCACAAGATGGACCACCCTGCGTCAGGAAAGGGACCAAACAATACCAAATTTCACCAATATTTTCCATACCCTACACACCAAATTGGGTATCAAAGACTCTAAGAGACATCTTGTGCTCAAATACCATGGTTGTTTGCATAGATACATTCAAACAGAAATGGATTTTCTGGACATCACTTCATTTGGTACGACTTATAGATATGTTGTCAAGATCGAGCAGAAATTTAAGTAGAAGAGGCAAGAGCTTGGATCTGCAAACTTCTCACAGTCAAAGCAGAGAAAAGGCAACCCCAACCCACACAACAAGGGATATAGAAAATATGGTCACTCTCAAAACAACCAGTACAAGTTGAAACACAATAAGGGTAATGATTAGTTGAAGGACACGGGAAAATGGTGTGAATACAATGAAATCCCTTGGCACAGCATCGAAGAATGTTGCTCCAAGCAGTCACTTGTGGTCGAGATGAAAGCTTTCGGGTCCAATGATGATTCTGACTATGAATAAAATATAGAAGGAGGAAAACGTATTATCAATGTTGAACCTATTTCCATTGTCTCTACCACCAATGTCCATCCAAGCGAACCAAAAGAACCAGAGGAAGGGGAATGCCTCTTTCACTCATAGATGTGGGTAAAGGGGGCTCTTCTTCATTTCATTGTCGATATAGGCAGTCATATGAACATGATCTCAGCAGAGGTCGTCAAGCGGCTAGACCTACCGATGACACCACACCCACAACCCTACACCATTGGATCGCTTCGCCAAGGAAGATATCTTTGTGTCATCCAACAATGTCATCTTCCCTGCGACATAAATCCTTTCAAAGACAAGGTATTGTGTGATATTTCTCCCCTTGAAGTTTTTGATGTTATTTTAGGAAATCCATATTTTTGGAAGTGACATGATGTGTATGAGTATAGACAATGCAGTGTTATTATTAATTTAGGTAGACAATTGTACATGATAAAGGAGGTAGTGTCGCCTACCATTATTTCTTGAATCTTTGTTAAGCAATGCAGTAAGGTCATTTCAGAGACCGATAATTTTGTCTTCTTTGTGATCCAGGATCACAGTAAGAATAAGTTCGTCAACACATACATGTCCTCCACACATAGCCTCTCTTTATAGTAGAAGTAAGTGGACGAGATCGTGGAAGAGTACAAAGACATATTCTCCTCACCCATCAGGGTACCGATGCACTACCAAGTGAAGCATCCAATTGATCTAACCCCCGGTGCATCTCTTCCTAATGGACCAATCTATTGTTTCTCGCTAATGGAAAATGATGAAATCAAGCATCATATCCAAGAGATACTTCAAAAGGGGCACATCAAACCCAACTCCTACCCTTGCAAAATCCTGATTGTACTGGTGTAGAAGAAATATGGGACATGGTGACTCTTCATTGATTACAGAGCAGTAAAAAAAATGACAGTCAAGAACTGGCACCCAATTCCCATAATTCATGACCTTCTTGACCAACTCAAGGGGGAAAATTTCTTTAGCAAGATTGACCTAAATTTTGGCTACCACCAAGTTCCCATCAAACCAACTGATGTATGGAAGACAAATTTTAAATCTAAAGAAGGTCTCCTCGAATGGCTGGTCATTCCCTTTGGCTTAATAAATGCACCAACCACTTTCATGAGGTTGATGGATGATGTATTGAGACCCTTCCCCAACTCTTTTTTGGTGGTATATTTGGATGACATTCTCATATTCAAGAGAACTTGGGAGGAGCACATGCAACATATTCAACAGGTTTTGAGCACTTTGCAGCAACACAATCTATATGCCAACTTTGAAAAATTATCCTTTAACATGAACAAGGTCCAATACTTGGTCTACATTGTTGATGAGAATCGAGTACATGTTGATCTAGCTAATATCCAAGTCATCCATGACTAGTGAGAACCGACCACATTGACCAAGCTTCAGAGCTTCTTATGACTGGAAAACTTCTACTGACGGTTCGTGTTGGGATTCTCGCATATTGCATGGGCCCTCATCCAAGTGACCAAGGGAGGTGGTAGGGAAAAGTTTGCATGGGAGAATGAACCACAATGAGAATTTGATGATCTGAAGCATCGTTTGTGCTCAAATCCAGTATTTTCCTTACCCAATGTGCAACAAACGTTCGAGATTGAGACTGATGAATCCGACTATGTTGTAGGCGAAGTTCTCACTCGACATGGTCATCCAATAGAATACCATAGTGAGACACTCTCAGATGTTGTTCGGAAATACCCCACCAATGATAAGGAAATGTATTCCATTGTACAAGTGTGTCATCAATGGAAACATTACATTCTGGGAAAGGAGAGAATCATTCACACTTATCACAAGCCTCGGTAGTTCATACAGACACAGGGGAAGTTGCATAAGGACCGCCATCAGAAGTGGTCCACCTACCTGCAGCAGTTCCATATCAACATAAAGTATAAGATAGAGAGCACAAATCATTTCACTGACTTCCTCGGTCGACCTCTCATGGCTACACTCACCACCGTGCTCCATTCCTGTGGACATGAGGCATCTAAATGACCCCAACTTTATAAGCAATATCAGGACTCCACAACCCCCTATCATATCTTGGGTAAAGGCATGAATGTCACCTATTTTCATATTCAAAAAAGAATTTTATTCCATCTGGTCCATCTCTATGTTCCTGCAAGAGAGCGTGAAAATTTGATTTGGGAGGATCACTATAGTCGAATGGAAGGACACTTTGGTGTGGAGAAAAATATGGTCATTCTACAGAAACATTTTTATTGGCCAAAACTTCGACAGGACTTTAGAAAGTATATCAGATCTTGCACTGCCTATGCCATTTCCAAGCCATCGATCAAGAAGCAAGTCTTATACACCCCTCTTCCTACTCCCAAGAGGCCTTGGGAATCCATATCGATGGATTAGATGTCTGACCTTCTGTCCACCAAGCAAGGAAATGATTGTGTATTTATGGTAGTTGTTCAGTTTTCAAAGATGACCATCCTCACAACCTGCAAGAAGAGAATCACAACAAAATATACTACCAAGATCTTCTTCGAATGCACGTGGGTCCATTTTGGGATACCACAGACCATTATCTCTAATCGGGATAGTGGGTTCCTCAACACATTTTGGTCGAGTCTCTGGTCACTGTTGGACACCAAGCTCACTAAATCCACTGATTTCCACCCCCAAACCGATGGAAAAACAAAGTTCGTCAGTCAGATGTTTGTTCACATATTGTGCATGTACGACTCTAAGAATCCTTGTACTTGGGATGAGAGTCTTCCCTATGTTCAACGAAACTACAAAAGGGCTCTCCATAGCTCCACCAACCATAGTCCATTTTAGGTGTGGTTCGGATTCCAACCCTTAGGCCCCATTGATGTTGCACTACCACTTGCAACCACATAGGAAGAATCTTCCCATGTTCAATCTGAGGCCAAAAAATCCACCAGATTCATTGAGCAAATTCAGCACATCCACCAACAGGTCCATGAGATTTTGTAGAAAGCCAATGCTAATTAAAAGAAGCATCATGATCAACACGGGGTATCACACCAGTTTCATGTGGGAGAAAAGGTTTGGTTACATTTGCAGAAAGAACACCTTACAGGGCCCCATTGGAAGCTCCCCCCATCATGCTATGGGCCTTACAGTATCACTAAGGTTGTGGATTACATTGCTTTTGAGCTCAACACTCCACCTTTCCTAGGCTTGCACCTAGTGTTCAATGTGGACCTCCTTCGACCATATTTTCCACCACTATTGGACACCTCAAAGATCACAGAATAGATGCCACCAACATATCTCAACCTTTATTACATGGAACAAGATTCCATTGATTAGATAGTGGACACATAGGTCAAGGGCACTTGCCAGCAGAGGATCCATCTTTATCGGGTTGTCAAGGAAGGGAATCTCCTGACTCACTCGGGGCCACATTTAGTATAATTTTCCTCACCTGATGAGGGAAATCAATGCAATGGAGACCATTGCTTCCTAATGGGGGAGGATTGATCCAGGTGGATATTGGTGGCCACCCACCTATTCCAATTGGCTCCTCTTGACAGTTTTTTAGTTCAACACGTTCTTTTGTACTTCTTTGTAATTATGGGTTCTACACTTTCGGGGTTGTTTGAAGCCCTAAACATATTCTAGGTGAATGTTGGTGGCCACCCACCTAATCCAACTAGCTTATTTTGGAAGTTTTCATTTCAACACATCTTTTTGTACTTCCAAGGTTGTTTTGGGGCCCTACACAGTGTTGCTTTTGGCTTGCCACAATCAAACTATAGACAGAGTCATAGTTTGACATCATAATTTGTATTTCTCAAAAATACCTTTCCAATGGGCTATCACGCACCTAAAACGAAGGTTGTATGCAAAAGTTACAACTCCAAGAAGTTGAGGTACCAACTTACCCAGTGGGGCCCACATAACATTTGGCGTTTCACCTCCTAGGGATATGTTTTTGGATTTATAGGGTTTTGGTATTCATGAGTAATGTTAAAAAGGCATGTAGAGCCTCATTTTAATCATTTTTCTTAGACGAATGCATGTAGCAGCCACATCTCTTCTCAGAGATATCTACCACCATTCAAGCAAGTTGTTTTTAGTTCTATAGTTTTACAGTTTTAGACTATTTCATTTATTCAATAGAAGTTATTGTTCACTGGATATTTGTTGTTGTTCTTCGTATCTCCATGTTATTGTATTCAATCTTTTAGTCAATTCGTTCCACTCATAAATCTAGATCAGTGGTATTAGAGCGGTCTGCTCTTCATTTATTTTTCTTTGTGCATGTCCCCGACAAGATCTAGGTAGAATAAGTTGGGACTTGAACCAGTCGATCCTTTACAATATCGGTCACACCGAGATCGACAACAACCCATGGGGGAAGAAAATAAATATTATGGAGAAGGATATCCTTTTAAATGTTTCTTGAGGAAGTTGTTGTGTGAAAAGGGAACAAAATGATGGACAACTTTGCATAGATCCTTCGGTGGCTGCCCCCAGGAGAAGAATATTCATAAAGAATCCATGCAATCCCCTTCAAGGTACAGGTAAATTTTGATATTCCATTATTTGAAGGATTGATAGATGTGTATTTTGTAGATAAATTGTTGAATCTGTTCCAAGGGTATTTTTCGGTCCACAATTTTTCCAATAGGGAAAATATTACTTTTTCCCTTCTCAAGGTCATTCCCCATGTTAAGGACTAGTGGGATACTTACTCTCAACAAAGGGCCATAGAGGAATCTACAATATTTTTGGTCTCCCCCACATGGGATTCCTTCAAGGATTCCATTAAAGAATAATACTACCTTGTTGGAAGCTACGAGGACACGGGAAAATTGTGTGAATACCATAAAATATCTTGGCACAATACCGAAGAATGTCGCTCCAAGCAATCACTTGTGGTTGAGCTGAAATATTCTGAGTCAAACAATGATTCTAACTCTGAATCAAATCTAGAAGGAGGGAAGTGGATTATCGATGTTGAACCCAGTGCCACTATCGCTACCACCAAAGTCTAGCCAAGCAAACCAGAAGAACCATAGGAAGGGGAACGCCTCTTTCACTCACAGATGTAGGCAAAGGGGGATCCACTTCATTTCATTATAGATAGCAGCAATCAGAAGAACTTGATCTCAGCAGAGGTCGTCAAGTAGCTAGACCTACCGATGACACCGCACCGACGGCCCTACACCATCGATTGGCTTTGCCAAGGAACATACCTTTGTGTCAGCCAACAATGTCATCACGTTATTGTGTGATATTTCTCTCATTGAAGTTTTTGATGTTCTTTTAGGAAATCCATATTTGTGGAAGCGACATGATGTGTATGATTCTAGACCCTGTAGTGTTATTATTACTTTGGGTAGACAATTGGAAAGGATACCAAAGGTAGCATTGTCTACTGTTATTTATTTAATCTCTGCTAATCAATGCAGTAAGGTCATTTCACAGTCTGGGAAGTTCATCTTCTTTGTGATCCATTCTCACAGTAAGAACAAGGTCTCTTCCACATCTATGGCCTCTACACAGAGCCTCTCTTTGTAGCAAAATAAATTGGGAGGGATCGTGGAAGAGTATAGATACATCTTCTCCTCACCCATCGGGTTATCGACGCACTGCCAAGTGAAGTATCCAATTGATCTAACTCCCGGTGCACCTCTCCCTAATGGACCAGTCTATCATTGCTCATTGATGGAAAATGATGAAATCAAGCATCAAATCAAAGATATACTTCAAAAGGGGCACATCATACCCAACTCCTTCCCTTGTGGAAGCCCGATTATACTGGTGCATAAGAAAGATGAGACTTGGTGGCTCTGCATTGATTACAAAGCATTAAACAAAATCACAGTCATGAACTTCTACCCAATTCCTAGAATTGATGACCTTCTTGACCAACTCAAGGGGGAAAAGTTATTTATCAAGATTGACCTAAATTCTGGCTACCACCAGGTTCCCATCGAACCAAATGATGTATGGAAGAAAACTTTAAAATATAAAGAGGGTCTCTTCGAATTGATGGTCATTCCCTTTGGCTTAAAAAATGTACCCGTCACTTTCATGAGGTTGATGGATGATGTGTTGAGACCCTTCACCAAATATTTTGTGGTGGTATATTTGGATGACATCCTCATCTTCAAAAAAACTTGGGAGTAGCACATGAATCATATTCAGTAGGTTTTGATCACTCTGCGGTAGCACAAGCTATATTCCAACTTGGAAAAATGCTCCTTTGGCATGAACAGGGTCCAATACTTGGGTTACATTTTTGATGAGCATGGGGTACATGTTGATCCAACTAAGATCCAATTCATCCGTGACTAGCCAACCCTAACCGCAATAACCAAGCTTCAGAGCTTCTTGGGACTGGCCAACTTCTACCGACGGTTTGTGTTGGGATTCTCCCATATTGCATGGACCCTCAACCAAGTGACCAAGGGTGGTGGCGGGGAAAACTTCATGTGGGGGAAGGAACAACAATGAGCATTTGATGATTTGAACCATTGCTTGTTCCTAGCTCTAGTAGTCTCCTTACCTGATCTACAAGAACCATTCAAGATTAAGATTGATGCATCTGACTATGTTTTAGGCATAGTTCTCACTCAGCATGATCATCTGGTGGCATATCATAGTGAGACACTCTCAGATGTTGTCTATAAAAACCACACATATGAAAAGGAAATGTATTCCATTGTACAATCTTGTCGTCAATGGAAACATTAAATTATGGGAAAGGAGACAATCATCCACACTAATCACAAGCTTCTACAGTTCATATAGACAAAGGAAAAGTTGTAGAACAACCACCATCAGAAGTGGTCCACCTACTTGAAACAATTCCATCTCAACATAAAGTATAAGACAGGGAACAAGAATCGTGTCGTTGAATGCCTCAATTGAACTCTTGTGGCTACACTCACCACCGTGCTCCATTCAAGTGGACATGAGGCACATGAGTGGCCCCAACTTTATCAATAAGATCTAAACCTCACCACCACCTATCAACTCTTGGGTATAGACACACATGTCATTGATTTTCACATTCAATACAAATTGTTATTCCATCTAGGCCATCTATGTTTTCTTGCAAGCGAGCATGCAAAACATATTTGGGAGGATCAATACAGTAGGATGGTAGGACATTTTGGCATGGAGAAAACTATGGTCGTTCTACAGAAACATTTTTTATTTTCCAAAAATTTGACAAGACGTTAGCAAGTATATCAGATATTGCACTACATGTGTCATTTCCAAGCCATACATCAAGAATCAAGGCTTATACACCCCTCTTCATACTCTCGATGGGCCTTGGGAATCCATATCGATGGATTACATGTCTGGCCTTCCATCCACCAATAAAGGAAATGATTGTGTATTTGTGGTAGTTGATCGGTTTTCAAAGATGGCCATCCTCACAGCCTGCAAAAAGAGCATCACAGTGGTAGATACTACCAAGTTATTTTTTGAACACGTGTGGGTCCATTTTGGGATACCACAGACCATCATCTCCGATCGCGATAGCAGGTTCCTCAACACTTTTTTGTCGAGTCTCTGGTCATTGTTGCACACCAATCTCACTAAATCCATTTCTTTCCACCCCCAAACCGATGACCAAACAAAGGTCATCAATCGGATTATTGTGCACATCCTGCACATTTACAACTCTAATCATCTGTGTACCTGGGATGAGAGTCTTCGCTATGTTCAGAAAAGATACAAAAGGGCTCTCCATAGCTCCACTAACCATAGCCCATTTCAGGTGGGGCTGGGATTCCTACCCTTGGGTCCCATTTATCTTGCACTACCTCTTGTAAACATGTAGGAAAAATCTTCCCATGTTCATTCTGAGGTCGAAAAAGCCATTGTATTCATAGAGATGATTCAACACATCTGCCAACAGGTCCATGATATTTTGAAGAAATCTAATGCTAAGTACAAGCAGTTCCATGATCAACACAGGGTACCACACCAGTTTCAGGTGGGAGACAAGGTCTGGTTACATTTAAATAAAGAGTTCCTTATTGGGCCCCATCGGAAGCTCCGCTCATTATGTTATGGTCCTTACACTATCACCAAGGTTGTGGGTAGAAATGCTTTTGATCTCAACACTCCACCCTTCCTTGGCTTGCACCCAGTGTTCAATGTGGACCTCCTTTAGCCATATTTTCCACCACTATTGGACACCTCATAGATCCCACAAAAAATGGAACCATCAAAGCTCAATATTCATTGCATTGAACAAGAATCCACTAATTAGATAGTGGACACACAGGTCAAGGGAACTCGCCAGCAGAGGATCCAAATTTATCGGGTTATCAAAGCAGGACAACTCCTACACCAAGGAAAGTGGCTCACATGGGGCCAAATTCAGTAGAGGTTTTCTCACCTGATGGGGGAAATCAACACAATGGAGACCATTCCTTCCTAATGGGTGAGGAATAATGTAGGTGGATATTGGTGGCCACCCACCTATTCCAATTGGCTCCTCTTGACAGTGTTTTAGTTTAACACGTTATTCTGTACTTCTTTTTAATTGTGGGTTCTACAATTTCACGGTTGTTTGAAGCCCTACACATATTCCAAGTGGATACTAGTGGCTTCCCACCTAATCCAACTGGCTTATTTTGGAAGTTTTCATGTCATCACATCTTTTTGTACTTCCAAGGTCATTTTGGGGCCCTATACAGTGTTTTTTTTTGCTTGCCACAGTCAAACTATGGAAAAAGTCATAATTTGGTAGCATGATGTGTAGTTATCAAAAAACCCTTTCCAACAGGCTATCACGATACTAGGAAGTTGAGGTACCAACTTAGCCAGCAAGGCCCACATAACATTTGGCATTTCACCTCCTAGGGTTAGGTTTTTGGATGTATGGGGTTTTGGCATTCATGAGTAATGTTAAAAAGGCCTTTGAAGCCTCGTTGGAATCATTATGCTATGGCATATACACGTACCCACCACATCTCCTCTCAAAGATAGCTACCACCATTTGAGAAAGTTGTTTTTAGTTCTGTAGTTTTACAGTTTCAACATATTTCATTTATTCAATATAAATTATTGTTCATTGGATATCTGTTGTTGTTCTTTGTATATTTGTGTTATTGTATTCAGTCTGTTAGTCATTTCATTCCACTCATAAATCCAGATCAATATGCTCTTCATTTATTCTTCTTTTTTCATATCCTCAACAAGATCTGGGTACAAGAAGTTGGGACTCGAACCATTCGATCCTTTGCAAGATCGACCACGCCGATCCTGAAAACAAACCATGTGGAATGAAAGTAAAGATTATGGATCAGGAGGTCCTTTTAAAATGTTGCTTGATGAAGCCCTTGCATGACAAAGGAACAAAATGATGTTCAACTTTACATAGATCCTTCGGCAGCTTCCCGCAGGAAAAGCATCTTCATCAAGCGGCCATGCAACCCCCTTCAAGGTACAAGTAAATTTTGATATTCCATTATTTGAAGGACTAATATATGCATATGTTGTAGATAAATGGTTGAATCTACTCGAAGGGAATTTTTCATTCCACAATTTTTTTGATAGGAAAAATATTACTTTTGCACTCCTCAAGGTCGTCCCCCATGTTAAGGACTACTGAGATACTTACTCTAAGAAAAAGGCCATAGAGGAATCTACAATATTTTTGGTCTCCCCCACATGGTATTCCTTCAGGGATGCCATTAAATAAGAGTACTACCATGTTGCAAGCTACGAGGACCAGTACACAAAATGGACCACCCCGCATAAGGAAAGGGACCAGACAGTACCATATTTCACCAATATTTTCCATACCCTACGCACCAAATTGGGTATAAAAAACTCTAAGAGACATCTGGTGCTCAAATAAAATGGTTTTTTGCATAGATACATTCAAACATAAATGTATTTTCTATACATTTCATCATTGGGTACAACTTATAGATATGTTGTCAATATCGAGTAGAAATTTAAGCAAAAGAGGCGAGAGTTTGGATCTGCAAACTCCTCACAACTGAATTAGGGAAAATTCACCCCCAACCCACACAATTCCTCTTTCACTCACAGATGTGGCTAAAGGGGGATCTTCTTAATTTCATTGTCGACAGTGATAGTCAGAAGAACCTGATCTCAACAGAGGTCATCAAACAGATGGATCTATCAATGACACCTCCCCTACAACCCTACACCATCGGCTGGCTTCACTAAGGAAGAGATCTTCATATCAGCCAAAAATGTCGTATGAACTATGACATCAAGCCTTTCAAAGATGAAGTATTGTGTGATATTTATCCCCTTGAATGTTTTGATGTTACTTTAGGAAAACCATATTTCTTGAAGCGACATTTTTTGTATGAGTCTAGACCCCGCAATATTATTATTACTTTGGGTAGACAATTGTATAGGATACCAGAGGTAGTGCCACCTACCGTTATTTATGTAATATCTCCTAAGGAATGCAGTAAGTTCATTTCACAAACTGGGAAGTTCGTCTTCTTTGTGATTTGATCTCACAGTAAGAAGAAGGTCGTCACCACATACATGGACGGGATCATGGAAGAGTACAGAGACATCTTCTCCTCACCCACTATGATACTGACACGCTGCTAAGTCAAGCATCCAATTGATATAAACCTCATTGTACCTCTGCCTAATGGACCAATATATCACCGCTCATTGACGGAAAATGATGAAATCAAGCATCATATCCAAGAGCTACTTCAAAAGGGGTACATCATACCCATCTCCTCCCCTTGAGAAAGCTCGATTGTATTGGTGTAGAAGAAATATGGGGCTCGACAATTGTTCATTGATTATAGAGCATTAAACAAAATCATAGTCAAGAACCGGTACCCAATTCCCAAAATTGATGACCTTCTTGACCAACTCAAGGAGGAACTTTCTTTAGCAAGATTGACCTAAAGTCTTGCTACCACCAGGTTCCCATTTAACCAACTAATGTATGGAGGACGACTTTTAAATCTAAAGAAAGTCTCTTTGAATTGCTTTTCATGCCCTTTGGATTAACACATGCACCAACCACTTTCATGAGGTTGATGGATGATGTATTGAGACCCTTCAACAACTCTTTTGTGGTGGTATATTTGGATGACATACTCATCTTCAACAGAACTTGGGAGGAGCACATGCAGCATATTCAATAGGTTTTGAGCACTCTGTGACAACAAAAGCTATATGCCAACTTGGAAAAAGGCTCCTTTGGCATGAACAGGGTCCAATACTTGTGCTACATTGTTGATGAGCATGGGTTACATGTTGATCCAGCTATGATCCAAGTCAGCCATGACTTGCCAGCCCCGACCACACTGACTAAGCTTCAGAGCTTCTTGGGACTAGCCAACTTCTACCGACGGTTCATGTTGGGATCCTCCCATATTGCATGGGCCCTCATCCAAGTGACCAAGGGTGGTGTTAGGGAAAATTTCATGTGGGGGAAGGAACAACAACGAGCATTTGATGATATTAAGCATCACTCAACTCCATTACTCTTTTTACATGATCTACAACAATTGTTCGCGATTGAGACTGATGCATCTAACTATGTTGTAGCAGTAGTTCTCACTCAACCCAGTCATCTGGTAGAATTCCATAGTGAGACACTCTTAGATTTTGTCCGGAAATACCCAACCTATGACAAGGAAATCTATTTGATTGTACAATCCTGTCGTCAATGGAAACATTACATTTTGGGAAAGGAGATAGTCATCCACACTAATTACAATCCTCTACAGTTCACACATGTTATAAAAACAGGACCGTGGAGCAATAAAATAAAATAAATGAGGAAATAAAATATAGAATATACACAATACAATAGAGACACAGATATATGTGGTTCACCCAGTGTGGGCTACGTCCACCAGAGAAATTGACAGGTCCTTCCTTTATAATTATCCAACAAATGAAGGGATACAACCTACAACAAACATGTTGTAACTTCCTCTTCTTTCTCTCAAAGTCTCCTATCTCAGAATAAAATATTTTCCATAATGCATAGCAGTAATACATTTCCCTCATAACAGAGGGTTTCCTTCTAGGGAAAAAAACTCTAACACAATTTCTACCGTTAGATCTACAACCTTATAATGAACGGTCCATATTTACAATGAAATTACAATATACATTTACAAGGCAATTTTTCCATCAGGGGACACTGGCCCCGAACCCCCGTCTGGGGCGCGCTTGCCCCCGTACCCCCCAACCGGGGGGATAGCCCCCCAGGACCCCCCAGAGGGGGTAACCCCCCTCTGCACTCCCCCGTGTGGAAGAGTGTACATACTTCTGGGGTGTATATACTTCATGGGGTATAAACAAGGCTGAAAACAAAAGACCTCTAAATCAGGAAGATAATCAGGCTCCATAACCAACAATATAGACATAGGGGAAGTTGTAGAATGAATGCCATCAGAAGTGGTCTACCTACTTGCAACAGTTCCATATCAACATCAAGTATAAGACAGGGAGCACAAATCATGTCACTGAGTGCCTCATTCTACCTCCCGTGGTTTCACTCACTACCGTGCTCCATTCCTGTGGACATGAGGCACCTGAGTGGCCCCAACTTTATCAACAAGATCTGGACTTTGCCACCACCTATCATTTCTTGGGTACATGTGTTAATGTCACTAATTTTCACATTCAGGACATACTATTATTCCATCTGGTACATATCTATGTTCCTGCAAGAAAGCATTCAAAGTTGATTTTGGAGGCTGACTACAGTCGGATGGCAGTATATTTTGGCGTGGAGAAAACTGTGGTCGTTCTACAGAAATATTTTTGTTGGCCAAAACCTTGACAAGACATCAACAAGTATATCATATTTTTTCACTACCTATGTCATCACCAATCCAACCATCAAGAATCAAGGCTTATACACCCCTCTTCCTACTCCCGAGAGGCCTTGGGAATCCATCTCGATGGATTAAATGTCTGGCCTTCCATCCACCAAGTAAGGCAATGATTGTGTATTTGTGGTAGTTGATCGGTTTTTGCAGATGATCGTCCTCACAGCCTGCAAGAAGAGCATCAAAACGACATACATTTCCCAACTCTTCTTCGAACATGTGTGTGTCCATTTTGGGATACCACAAACCATCATCTCCGATCAGGATAGCAGGTTCCTCAACACATTTTGGTCAATTCTCTGATCATTTTTGGACACAAACCTCACTAAATCCATTGCTTTCCACCCCCAAACCAACTTCAAAACAAAGGTCAGTAATCAGATGATTATGCATATCCTGTGCATGTACAAATCTAAGAATCCACGTACCTGGGATGAGATTCTCCCCTATGTTCAACATGTTGCACAAGTACAAAAAGGATCTCCATAGCTCCACCTGCCATATCCCATTTCAGGTGGGGTTGATATTCCAACCCTTGGGTCCCATTGATGGTTCACTACCTCTTGCAACCACACAGGAAGAATCTTCCCATGTTCAGTCTGAGGCTGATAAAGCCACCAGATTCATTGAGAGGATTCAACACATCCGCTAGCAGGTCCATGATAGTTTGCAGAAAGGCAATGCTAAGTACAAGTAGCACCATGATAAACACAGGGTAACACACTAGTTTTAGGTGGAAGACAAGGTCTGGTTACATTTGCAGAAAGAGCACCTTTCAAGGCCCCATCAGAAGCTCTTCACATTGTGCTATGGGCCTTACGATATCACCAAGGCTATGGGTAGCAATTATTTTGAGCTCAACACTCCAGCCTTCCTTGGCTTGCACCCATTTTTCAATGTGGACCTCCTTTGGCCATATTTTCCACAACTATTGGACATCTTAGAGATTGTAGAACAACTGACACCAATAGAGCTCAACCATAACTGCATGGAATAGGAATCCACTGATCAGATAGTGGACACACATGTCAAGGGAACTCACCAGCATAGGATCCAACTTTATCGGGTTGTCAAAGTAGGGCGGCTCCTACACCAAGGAAAGTGGCTCACCCGGGGCCAAATTCAGTAGAAGTTTCCTCACCTTATGGGGGACCTCAATGCAATGAATAAAATTCCTTCCTAAAGGGGGAGGACTAATCTAGTTGGATATTGGTGGCCACCCACCTATTCCAACTCGATCCTCTTGAATATTTTTTAGTTAAACACGTTCTTCTATACTTCTTTGTAATTGTGGGTTCTACACTTTCGAGGATGTCTAAATCCATACACATATTCCAAGTGGATACCGGTGGCCGCCCACCTAATCCAACTTTCTTATTTTGGAATTTTTCATGTCAATACATCTTACTGTACTTCCAGGGTCATTTTGGGGCCCTACACAATGATTTTTTTGGATTTCCATAGTCAAAATGTAGACGGAGTCAAAGTTTGTTGGAATAATGTGTAGTTATTGAAAATACCTTTCCAACGGGCTATCACGTGTCTAAAATAGAGTTCATATGAAAATGTTGTGACCCCGGGAAGATGAGGTACCAACTTACCTAGTGGGGCCCACATAACATTTAGCATTTCACCTCCTAGGGTTAGGTTTTTGGATGTACAGGGTTTTGGAATTCATGAGTAATGTTAAAAAGGCCTCTAGAGCCTCATTGTAATCATTCTTCTCATACAGATGCATGTAGCAGCCACATCTCTTCTCGAAGATAACTACCACCATTCACGCAAGTTGTTTTCAGTTGTGCAGTTTTACAGTTTTAGCCTATTTCGTTTAGTTAATAGAAGATATTATTCACTGGATATATGTTGTTGTTCTCTGTATCTCTGTGTTATTGTATTTAGTTTGTTAGTTAGTTCGTTCCACTCATAAATACGGACCAACTTTCATTCAACTCCACAAATTTATAGGAAAAAATAGCCTTGAAGTTGTCCAATTCATGGTCATGCATACCATAGAAGTGAAAAGATTTTTTATGGGAATTTATGACTAGACCCGACGCTCTGCAAAATAAAGACAGAGTGGATTATATTTCCTTCGAATAAGATATCTTAGATCTGGTCATAATCAATGCATCGACCATGAATAGTTATATAATGAGCTTAATAAGTCTTGATGTCTTAATCCCAGATATTTTTCCTTCTACTTGCACTTGTTTGAGCATTAAGATGAGTACCTCCATAACCAAAATAAAAAGTAAGGGAGATAATGGGAATCCTTGTTGAATCCCTCTCCCACTTCGAAAGAAATAGTTTTTCCCACCATTAACCAAAACTGCAAAGGAGGTTATATTTACACAACCCATAATCCAGTTTTTTAGCATAAGACCAAGACCTGTCCTTAACAGAATCATCTGGAGGAAGTCCCAATTTACGCAATCATAAGCCTTCTGAAGATCCAATTTTAAAACAAGGGATTTCCATTTTTTTATTTAATGTTGTGTAAAAATTCTTGAGCAGTTCCTACCACATCCAAGATATTCCTTCCCTTTAAGAAAACCAACTGACTATTCTGTTACAGAAAAAAAATGTTTCCCGAAATTTAACAATGGAGTTACAGGTACCCTTTGTTCTACTGTATTTGATTCATATTGAAAGAAGTGCATCAGACTGTTTCTTTAGCTAAATATTCCAACTCATATGCATTTGATTTATAGTTGTGGTTACATGTCTGTCGGAATTTTATCATGCTCATAGTATAAGAACGGATCTTTATATATATATATATATATATATATACGTACTTTATTATGTAGACATTAGATTCTAGATTTCCTTCTATAATGTATGCCAATAGTAATTAGACATATGCTTGCCTATATGTGATATAGATATATCGTGGAAATGTATTTGTTTGTATTATTTTAATTCCACACTAAGTGGCAGATAGCGATCCGAATAAACTTATGACTCTGAGTTTGTATTTACAGAAATATGCCTACTCTATATATATATAGACTAGTTTCCATTCTGTTCATGCCTAGATTGTTCTATACCAGGAAATTTCAATGTAAAGGAAATTACCCTAGAATTACCTCTGTATAGCAGAAATCTAGTTACAAAAAATGATTTCTTCCAGAACTTAATCATACCAAATCCATTCGACTGTCATAACAAAATAAAAATAATTTCTAACCTTCATTCAGAATCTAATCCAATCATAAAGAGTCGCTCATAAATTGTTTGATAAGATATTCTATCAACATTTTGGCTTCACACATTCATATATTCGAACAAATTTCACCCAGGTTATTGTATCCATACTGAATTTAATGGTTTCACTATAACTGTGACTAATTCATTCCACAGAGATGGAAAATAATTCAATTCAGGTTTAAAAAATACATCACATTAGATATGCGATCATTCAAACAGATAAGGAAAAGATTACATATCTGAACCCATTCATGGGAAGACAAAGGGAACAACCACATTCCTCCCAATCGTAGAAAAAGGCAGCCAAATCACTTGCCTGATTCACCCCCTAGCCTAACCATGAGTCCATGAGGTAAAACTTGGAATCTCCTCTTCAACAATGTCTTCCTCTATATGTAGTCCTCTCCTTAACGAACAACTCAATATTTAGTGTTCATAACAGCGAGTACACAGTGGTTCCTTTCCCACAGCATACTAGGCAGTGTCTTGCCTCCTCACATATGCCATTTATCCAAACAATCTTTTTGCTTAGGTCTTTTTCCCTCCCTTGGGAATTTTCGAAGCTTTCTAAATCCCTGATTTTTAGGGGCTGCCAATGGCCAAATCCTTGATTTGCCACTTGTAACAATCATCCCTGAGGTAGTTCCAACATGTTCCCCACTCATGGAGTCATGGTCAACTGAATTTAACATGGCTATTCCATTTGTCCTCCTGCAATAATTAAAAAATATTTTGTTTGCATACAAGTGTCATAGTAAAATAGTTAGTTGGGTCAAATTAGGTCTCTACCCAACAGTCATAATAATTCATTACAATTTACCAAATTTGAAATTCGGAATTGCCATAAATGGAAAAAAAAAACTGAATTCGAATTTACCAAAAACGGAATAATTTTCTAACAATTTTTGAATTTCAAAAGTAATTTATTTTTGGAGATGTCATATCCTTTCCCCCTTCAACTAAAACATTGTCCTCATTGTTCATTCCTTGCTTGGAATAGGATTGGATGAGATTTATGTAAATCTCCCTCCAACTCCCAAGTGGCCTCCTAAGGACAAAAGTGTCTCCATTGCACCTTTACCTGAGCGATGGCTTTTTTCCGAAGTGTTAATTCTCTCCAGTCCAGAATGCGCAGGGGTTATGCCTGGAACTCACCTTCTGGTTCCACCTGCACCAAGTTCCAATCGATCATGTGAGTAGGATCATGAATATAATTTTTCAACAAAGAAACATGAAATATGTTATGAATTTTAGATTAGCTAGAAGTGCAAGTTGGTATACTACGGATCTAATTCGATCTAGTATCTCGAAGGGCCCACAAAACCTGGGTGCCAACTTGGCACAGTTCCTAAGTTTTAGTGAACTCTTTTGAGCTTTGACTTTTAAGTAAACATGATCCCCCACTTGAAACTCCAAGCGTCTTCTTTTCTGTTCTGCATAACTTTTATGTCTGTCCTGTGCTTCTTTCAAGCTCTGTTGTACTTTTCTTACCATGCTTTCCATTTCTTGGAGCATCTCTGGTCCAACCATAAGTCTGTCAACTAGATTGTCCCAAATAATTGGAGTCGTACACTTTATGTCGTACAGTACCTCCAAGGGGCTTAACTTACTCGAAGTTTGGTACCCATTGTTATATGAAAATTCTACCAGGTGTAGGTAGTCTTCCCACTTGCTTGGTTTTGTTCTTACATACATGCGGAGCATATCCTCCATGATTTGGTTCATTATTTCAGTCTATCCATCTATTTGTGGATGATAACTCATACTGAAATTCAAATTAGTATTTAACCCTGTAAATAATTCTTTCCAAAAAGAAGATGTAAATTTTACGTCTCTATCCAAAATCACCATTTTAGGAATACCATGCAGTCTAAAAATTTATTTCATAAATATTTTAGCGATATTTATAGCTTTAAAAGTAGACTTTACAGGAATAAACTGTGCAGACTTACTGAGTTTATCGATTACAACCATAATAGAGTCATTTTGTTTCTGATTTTTAGGAAAACCTGTAATAAATTCAGGCGATATCATCTCCCATTTCCATTATGGTACTGGTAATGGTTCTAATAGGCCGGCAGGATGTTGGTGTTCGGCCTTTACCTGCTGACAATCTTGGCACCTAGCCAAGTACTCTGTTGTTTCGCCTTCCTAAGTGTTGTTATCATTTTCTGGTATCCTGGATGACCAGAATACAGTTTCTTATGCACTTCATCCAAAATTGTTATCTTTAACTCTGTCGAGTCTGGTATGTAAAGTATGTTCTTGAATTGTAAAATACCATTTTTATCGATACTCAGATATGGTTTGTCTGAGTTTGTTGTGGTGTTTTGTAATTCTGTCACCAACTTAGTGTAGTTTTCATCGTTAATACCTGTCGTCCTTATTCTTTGTTCCAGGTCACTTTCTGCTCTGCTGACATTTATCTCAAATAACCCATGGACTCTTCTACTTAAAGCATCTGCTACCTTGTTTTCCTTACCTTTGATATGTCTTACCTCAAAATCGAATTCGCTCAAGAAGGCTAGCCACCTTGCTTGCCTTGCATTAAGATATGGTTGGCTAAACAAATATTTCACACTGCTATTATCCGTCAATAATAGAAACTTTTTGCCCATTATGTAGTGCCGCCACATTTTTAAGGCATGAATTATTGCTGCCAATTCTAAGTCATGAGTGAAGTAATTTCGCTCGTGTTCCTTTAATTTCTGGGATTCATAACAAATAACGTGTCTGTCTTGAGTTAGGACACCACCTAGACCTTCTTTACTCATGTCAGCATAGACGATGAAGTCTTTATATGGGTCTACTACTGTTAAAATGGGTGCGGTTGTTAATAATTCCTTCAACTTGTTAAAACTATCTTAATAGTCATTTATCCTAGGTAAGGGGTACTTGTTCTTAATAGTCATTTTGTTCAATTGTATATAATCAATACATAGTCTTAGAGTATCGTATTTCTTTTTCAAAAAGAGGACTGGTGCTCCCCATGATGAAATACTCGATCTAATATACTCTTTGTCCAATAACTCGTGCAGTTGTATTTTTAATTATGTCAATTCTGGTAAACTCAATTGGTAATGTTCTTTCCATATAGGGGTTGAACCAGGTAGAAGGTCTATGGAGAAGTATATTTCCCTTCTAGGAGGTAATTCAGGTATCTCATCAACAAACATGTCTCTGAATTCACGTAGAACAACAAGGCCTTCCAGGTTGGGCTTATCTTCTTCTTCTAACAGATTCGTTATTTGGATGGCGTAAACTTGACAACCCTTTCTCATGCATTTCTTGAATTGTATTGTTGTGACTTGTCTAACTGATATTGGTTTTGGTATACCTTGGACTACCCAAGTAGTACCACTTTCATCTTTACACTTAAGTGACTTTTCATAACAATCTAGTACTGCTTTGTGTTTTTCTAACCGGTCCATTCCAACAATCACATCATAAGATCCTAGTGGTAGAATGTTCATATTTGTTCTTATATTTTAACCATCTAAACTGAACTCAAAATAAAAAATAAATTCAACCACTTTTCTTTTTGTTCCTGTTGCTAGTTGTACCAACCATAATTTTGTGTGTTTCACTTTCTTAAGTTTATTTGTCTCTACCACACCAGGAGTGATATAATTTAACGTAGCTCCAGGGTCAATTAAAACATAAATTCGAGTGTTATTTATTTTACCTTCAATTTCCACCACCGAGGATTGGTGGTCAACTTGTCGACCATCTATGACTACATTTATTCGGTGCAACCTTTTGCCCACATCACCCATCATTGGGGATTCCTACAAATTATGAACGACAGTTTTGTTTGTTGCATTTATACGTGGACATTTCCTCCTTAGATGAGGTTCTCGACATTCCCAACACTTCAATGGTTCACGGGGATTGTCCCCAAACTTCTTTGTTCCCATATTTACTGGTCCACCACTGCCTTCCATACTTGGATAAATGGAGTGAAAGTCTTTTCCAGGAAATATTTTTGATGCATTTTGATAAGGAGTTGGTTGGTATCCCTTCTTTTGCTGGTTCATTTGGTCTTGTTTCTTATCCTTCCAAGCTTTGGGAAACTCTGTTCGCTATTTGTAATGGCCGTAGCAGATTTGTGATTTCCTGAATACTTCACTCAAGGACTTGGAGTTGTCAAACTCAATTTTGTCCTTGTAGAACTATGGTAAACAGCTTGGGAACTGTTGGATTTTTACCTTTTCCTCCCGGATATAAGGTACGAACCTTAGTAATTCCATGAATTTGTTTATAAGATCCTCCATTGTCATCTGACCAAGTCATAAATCATAAAATTCTTTTGTTTTCCTTTCATAGTATCTTTAAGATAGGTATTGTTTCTTGAAATATTTCTTGAAGTTGAACCATTCCATCTGTTTCGTTTTTAGGCCCTTAGCCAATTTCAGATCTTGCCACCAGATGCTAGCTTTTCCCTTCAGATTGTAAATGGTCATTATGACTTTCATATTGCTGGAATAGTTGTATATCTGGAAATATTTTTTGATGTCTAATAACCATGCTTATGCTTCCTCTCCTGTTCTGGATTCTCCATCAAAGGTAGTTGGTTTAATTTTCTTAAATTCTCCTTTAAGGTCGTCTACTTGTTTTCTCTTTTTGTCTGTTTTTGTTTTGTTTTCAGCTGAAGGTGTACCTTCAGGTGAACTGTCTCCTTTTTCTGCTTCAGGCCCAGAGTTCTTGGAGGCCCTTTTGCTGACCTATTCTTCATTGTTATCGTCCTTTGGGATTTTCTTTGTCACTATACTGCGCAACAGGACTTCATTTATCTCTTTCTTCTCCTGCTATTCTTTCTTCAGTTTCTCATTGTCGGCTTTGAATACCTACAACTCAACAATAAGATTCCTCATTGTTTCCAGCACTTCCATAGGTGAGTTTCCTTCACTATTCTATCCTGGATCTACAGGAGATATTTTCTACGGATTTCCTTCAATTCTGATTTCTACATCATCCTGGGCTGCCACAATTAACAAAAAACAGAAAGGGTTTTTTGTTTGTAACAATAAAGATTTATTAATTTTACATAAATAGAAATATATGCTAAGAAAATAATGTGGCCATGTTCAAGGTCCAGTGTTGTAACCTTTGCTCTGATACCATATGTAATGAACCTCATATTTACCATAAAAAAAAATAAAAAATTAGATAATTTCTCTGTAGAAGTAGGAAAATCCCTAAGATATAAAACTCTATTATCAACTATGTTATTAAACTCTATTATAAGCTCTGTTATGAAATTATACTATAAAAATATGTTATAAAATTCTATTATAAAACTCCTAAGTTCTACCTACCCCAAGATGTTTTGACTATATAATCTTGAGTTATCCGAGTAGGAAGGTTATAAGAGAGAATCCCCCAAGGCTTTAACAATTCCCTTTCTACCTTCATTCCAAAAACCTTTATGCATAGTGATTATGTGTATAATTTGTAGCCTTATGATCCATACTACACTCACCTTTTTCACATAAGGTCTCCATGTTCATGCACAAGTCCTCCTAAATAATTTAACCCTAGGGAATTTTATTTGGTTCCCATAAAAAAGCCATGGGTTGGGTTTAAATACCAGTCACTATCATAAACTACCAAGTCCTGGTCATTTAATTATTCATAGAAATTGTACACTGATTGTAATGAAATCTCTAAGCCATATCACCGGTGGAAATTAGACAACAAGGGTCGAACTACTAACTAAGACTAACGTAGGGAGTGTGAAAGTGACATTCCTTAAGTGGGGAAAGGTTCACTGTCAGGGTAGTTAAATATTTGTAACCATCATAAATGGCAGTCCTGCTAATCACAGTGAATTTGCCTGGCTCTACACCCAAAGTGTCACACCAACCCTGCCATTGTCACATGGATAACCCATCCTCCTCATTCTCTACATTTATTCTGAGGTGACAAGGCGTCACTTAGGGTTGGAGTAGGTTCACAATTTGTCATTTTTGAGTTTTTACGAAGAGGCTCTGGGTATCACATTTTATAGAGGCGAAGTCTGTATGTAATGGTGGTCGCTCCATGGATGTAGCTGATGGCATGGTCCAAAACCCTAGTAAGTTCTTCCTTAAAAATAATACCAAGATAGATTCATTAAGGTGGTGTATTCTTCAGAAAACATTAAGCATTTTGTCATTCTGTAGTCACCATCGTGTCTTCTCATTCCTGTTGAGTTCTCCCTTTTGGGAAACTTCTCTGTATTACTTTCAAAGTCGCCCTTAATCCCGGGGAAGCGATTTTTTCCTTGAGGTTGTCGATGTTTCTCCTCTGGTTAATCGTTTTGGGAACCCTCTGTATTATAATAACATTATGGTTATGGAAGGTAGTTTATCAGAGTCTTTCGTTTATCATAGGAAGGGTAAAATTCTTAAGAAAAAGTCTCACCGTGAAATTCATAAAGTGTTGTATATATTCCATCTTGTTTTTGTTATTCCTATTATCGTTCTTCTTTAAAGAATCTCAAGGAGGTATGTCGGCCCTATGAATAGTTCACTGAGAGACTAAGCAGTTTTCTTAGGGGGTGGAAGGTCCTTCCTGTTTGGTAGTGTAATATATTATATTTTTATTTCATTTCCACTGTAATGGATGAAGCCATCCTTCTGTAGATTTTCCAGACCCTCAGCTAGTTCCTACATGAATAATTACCCTCTTCTTTTTTTTGGTGTATTTACTTATGTTCTCTGTGGTGCCTCGAATAGTTTATTGGGAGTCCTACAGTGTATAACATTTTGAGTTTGTAATGAAACCTTGTCGCCTTGATGGTCGACGACTAGTCTCCGCCACTTGAATATCATAGAGCGATGCTTTTGCTATTGGTTATAACTATTCGCTGCAGTTTGGTTCATGAATGATTTAAACTTAACCCTTTAAATAAATTCTATATTCTATGTGAAATGTATGAACTATTGCTTTGGCCTTCTCTTATGGCATGTTTGAACAATTTACAAGTTAAGGGTTTCACTATTGGCTATTTACTTGTAAGGAGAACTTATAAGATTTGGTATTGTCACTAATGATGGGCCTTGTTGGTGCGAAGACCCATCAGATATTTACTGCGCCCTCCTCCCTCAACCCGGACATCTATCCATAAAGGAAGCGATGGGGCAAGGATCTGAGCCCACACATCATAAGATAAGTGTCTCTCTGGAAAGGAAAACCGTTGGTTTAACATCTATCATCCTATTGAAACCCTTTTTTTTTGTTACGTATTCCTCGAATAAAGGATAATGATTACAGGGTTTTGTTTTTCCTTTGCAGGGCTTCCATCTGTGCAAGTCTCAGATACTTGCCTCTGCCTTCGGCACAAAAGGTATTCGGGTTCCGAACCCATCATATCTCAAGATAAACTCTATAGGTTCTAGAATCATCCAAAGGAGATCATGGCTTCAACTAGTTTTGTTATAATTAGTTCTTTCGACTTTGGTAATGTTTTGTTGAAGTAAACCCCCTGGGGTCATGTTTCCATTGTTGGCATAACATTAGTTCTTGTATAAGTATTGAATCCATATTTTGATTTTAGATCTGGTCAACTATGTAATAAAATTTTCTTTTTATTTATTGAATGGCGATCCTCGTCAAAATTACTCAGAATGATAATTTGTTTCATAGTGAATATGTCTCTTGATTTCAAACACTGAACTTGTTATTTAGAAAATAAATAAGGAAGTCTATGCAACTCAACTATGTTTGTGCCATTTGACTATTCTGCTACAGAAAAAAAAAATGCTTCCTAGAATTTAACAATGGAGTTACTGGTACCCTTTGTTCTAATGTATTCGATTCATATTGAAATAAGTGCATCGATCTGTTCCTTTAGCTAAAATATTCCAACTCACATGCATTTAATTTATAGTTGTGGTTACATGTCTGTCAGAATTTTATCATGCTCATAGTACAGGAATGGATATTTA
>ML810478.1:91336-118916 GCA_009831015.1 Picea engelmannii | reverse complement strand
ATATATATATATATATATATATGTACTTGCTTATGTAGACATTAGATTCTGGATTTCCTTCTATAATGTCTGCCAATAGTAATTAGACATATGCTTGCCTATATGTGATATAGATATATCATGGAAATCTATTGGTTTGTATTAGTTTAATTCCACACTAAGTGGTAGATAGTGATCCGAATAAACTTATGAATCTGAGTTTGTATTTACAGAAATATACCTACTCCATATATATATAGACTAGTTTCCATTCTATTCATGCCTAGACTGTTATGTACCAGGAAATTTCGATGTAAAGGAAATTACCCTACAGTTACCTTTGTATAGCAGAAATCTAGTTACAAAAAATGATTACTTCCAGAACTTAATCATACCAAATCCATTCAACTGTCATAACAAAATAAAAATAATTTATAATCTTCGTTTAGAATCTAATCCAATCATAAAGTGTCACTCAAAAATTGATTTATAAGATATTCTATCAGCATTTGGGCTTCACACATTCGTATATTCAAACAGATTTCACCCAGGTTATTGTATCCATACAAAATTTAATAGTTGCACTACAACTAGGACTAATTCATTCCACAGAGATGGAAAATAATTCAATTCAGGTTTAACAAATACATCACATTAGATATGCGATCATTCAAATAGAGAAGGAAAAGATTACATATTTGAACCCGTTCACGGGAATACAAAGGGAACAACCATGTTCCTCACAACCGTAGAACAAGGCAGCCAAATCACTTGCCTGATTCACCCCCTAGCCTGACTATGAGTCCATGAGGGAAAACTTCGAATCTCCTCTTCAACAATGTCTCCTTCTATATGTTGGAAGATTGGTTGTTGTCATTGATGTCAACCCTAGTCATGGGTTTTGGACCGCAAGATTGATAAAGGTATTTGGACATGAAGGACAATGCACATGCATATACAAAACCCATGAATGGATATTATATATCATGTTGTTTCCAATGGTATGTGGCACGTCATGTGGATCCTCATGGTTGAGGAGAAATGAATTTTTGAAGATGACAAAGTGAATTGAAGAAGGAAGTACATGTAGGCCCTGAAGATAATTAAAGAAAAGAATTACAAAATAAGAAAGTGTCAGGTCGGCCCTAATGTTAAAAGGAAGTGACATAAATGGTATAAATAAACATCATTATACATTCATTTGATACAAGTTGAATTTTAGAGGAAATAAGAAGTAAATAAGGCCAAATTTCAAGGGAGGATGAAGTCTTTTGGTGATGTGTTCTAAGGTATGTTATTTTCAAGTCATCTTACCATTTTTGCTATAATTTTTTTTTTAATGGTTTAGATGGTGAAATTGTTGTGGTATTGAGAAGATATATCAAGGTACCTCTGGTAAAATTGTCAGCTCTTGATTCCCTATAATTATGGAGATACACTCTATGGAAGATAGGATTTGTGACCAGTCCTGAAGCTAGTCAATAAATAGGTGTTCTGGTTAAAACAGTCATAACTTATTCATTGAGAATCCAAATGATGTGGGATGAATTTCATTGGAAATAGTATGGAATTTAGTTTCTTGTGTGCAAGTTTCAAAATCGGATGTTAAATATTGAGCGCAGGGCTTATTTTACAAGTTCGGTCTCTTGAATAGACCAGAATTGAATAAAGTCTACCATTATTTCTATAACTTCTTTTTGGGGAGGATTCAAGGAGTGAAACTTGGAGGATTTTCAGAGAATACATTCAATAATATTATATACAAAATTAGAGTACTCTAAGAATTGATTAATTGCAGAAATTGAAGAAGTCTCAGGAACCATTATCAGGTTCTATGTGATGATTGGTTGATGGTGATGATTTAATGTAAAGTTTTATTATCTCTCATATATTCTTGGGTGGAAGGAAGGGGCAAGGATGGAGAGTTCAACTCTCTCTTGATATTGGAGGATTGTATCTTCGTCCTGGAGGTTTATCCCTCCCTTTACATTTGGAAGTTGTAGCTACCTTTGGAAGTCATTGCTTCCCTTGAACAATAACTATTGATTATTTCTCATATATTGTGCATGGTGTATTGTGGTGTATTGGTGTAACTCTTATACTATTGTTCATTTCTCATTGGATATAATTGAATGGTTTAAGTATAAGTTGAAAAACGTTTTAAATTGTACTTGATACTGATTCACCCCCCTCTCAGTATCAACACTATCTGTAGTCCTCTCCTTGCCTCACACTCAATATTTAGTGTTCATAACAACAAGTACACAGTAGTTCCTTTTCCCTAGCATACTAGGCACTGTCCTGCCTCCTCACATATGCCATTTATCCAAACAATATTTTTGCCTAGGCCTTTTTCCCTCCCTTGGGAATTTTTGCAGATTTCTAAATCCCTAATTTTCAGGGGCTGCCAATGGCCAAATCCTTGATTTTCCACTTGTAACAATCAAACCTGAGGTAGTTCCAACATGTTCCCCACTCATGGAGTCATGGTCAGCTGAATTTAACATGGTTGTTCCATTTGTCCTCCTACTATAATTATAAAATATTCTTTTTGCATACAAGTGTCATAGTCAAATAGTTAATTGGGTCAAATCAAGTCTCTTCCCAACAATCATAATAATTAATTACAATTTACCAAATTCGAAATTCGGAATTTCCATAAATGGAAAAAGTTTTTCGAATTCGAATTTACCAAAAACGGAATAATTTTCTAACAATTTTCGAATTTCAAAAATAATTTTTTGGGGGGGATGTCACATCCTTTCCCCCTTCAAATAAAGCATTGTCCTCAGTGTTCGTTCCTTTCTTGGAATAGGATTGGATGGGGTTTCTACAAATCTCCCTCCAACTCCCAAGTGGCCTCCTCGGGACTAAAGCGCTTCCATTGCACCTTTACCTGAGCGACGACTCTGTTCCGAAGTGCTATTTCTCTCCAGTCCAGAATGCCTAGGGGTTTTGCCTGGAACTCGCCTTCTAGTTCCACCTGCACCAAGTTCCAATCGATCATGTCAGTAGGATCATGAACATAATGTTTCAACAAAGAAACATGAAATACGTTATGAATTTTTAGATTAGCTGGAAGTCCAAGTTGGTATGCTACGGGTCCAATTCAAGCTAGTCTCTCGAAGGGCCCACAAAAATTGGGTGCCAACTTGGCATAGTTCCTAAGTTTTAGTGAACTCTTTCGGGCTTTGACTTTTAAGTAAACATAATCCCGCACTTGAAACTCCAAGTGTCTTCTTTTCTGGTCCGCATAACTTTTCTGTCTGTCCTGTGCTTCTTTCAAGTTTTGTGGTACTTTTCTTACCATGATTTCCATTTCTTGGAGCATCTCTGGTCCAAACATAAGTCTGTCAACCGGGTCATCGCATCTAATTGGAGTTGTACACTTTTTTTTCGTACAGTTCCTCAAAGGGGCTTAACTTAGCCGAAGTTTGGTAGCCATTGTTATATGAAAATTCTACCAAGTGTAGGTAGTCTTCCCACTTGCTTGGTTTTGTTTTTACATACATGCGAAGCATATCCTCCACGATTTGGTTCATCTTTTAATATGTCCATCCGTTTGTGGATGATAACTCGTACTAAAATTCAAATTAGTATTTAGCCCTGCAAATAATTATTTCCAAAAAGAAGATGTAAATTTTACGTCTCTATCCAAAATCACCATTTTAGGAATACCAGGCAGTCTAAAAATTTCTTTCATAAATATTTTAGCGATATTTATAGCTTTAAAAGAAGACTTTATAGTAATAAAGTGTGCATACTTACTGAGTTTATCGATTACAACCATAATAGAGTCATTGTTTTTATGAGTTTTAGGCAAACCTGTAATAAAGTCCAGCGATATGGTCTCCTATTTCCATTCTGGTACTGGTAATGGCTGTAATAGGTCGGCGTGATGATGGCGTTCGGCCTTTACCTGCTAACAATCATAGCACCTAGCCAAGTACTCTGTTGTTTTTCCTTTCATATTAGGCCAATAGAATAATCTCCTAAGTGTTGTTATCGTTTTCTGGTATCCTGGATGACCAGAATACGGTTTCTTATGCACTTCATCCAAAACTGTTATCTTTAACTCTGCCGAATCTGGTATGTAAAGTCTATTCTTGAATTGTAAAAGGCCATTTTTATCGATACTTAGATCTGGTTTGTCTGAGTTTTCTGTAGTGTTTTGTAATTATGTCACCAACTTAGTGTATTTTTCGTTGTCAATACCTGTCGTCCTTATTCTCTGTTCCAGGTCACTTTTTGCTCTGCTGACATTTATCTCAAATAACCCGTGGACTCTTCTGCTTAAAGAATATTCTACCTTGTTTTCCTTACCTTTGATTTGTCTTACCTCAAAATAGAATTCTCTCAAGAAGGCTAGCCACCTTGCCTACCTTGCATTAAGATCTGGCTGGCTAAACAAATATTTCACACCACTATTATCCGTCAATAATAGAAACTTTATGCCCGTTATGTAGTGCCGCCCCATTTTTATGGCTTGAATTGTTGCTGCCAATTCTAAGTCATGAGTTACGTAGTTTCACTTGTGTTCCTTTAATTTTCGGGATTCATAACAAATAACGTGTTCGTCTTGATTTAGGACACCACCTAGTCCTTCTTTACTTGCGTCAACACAAATGGTGAAGTCTTTATCTGGGTCTGCTACTTTTAAAATGGGTGCGGTTGTTAATAATTCCTTCAACTTGTTAAAACTGTCTTGACACTTATGTGACCAGTTAAACTTGGTCCCTTTATTTTGTAATGATGTGATAGGGTAGGATATTTTGGAAAACCCTTCTATCAATCTGCGATAATATCCGGTAATTCCCATGAATGACCAGATATCCGCTACATCCTTAGGTACCAGCCATTCCATGATAGCCTTTATTTTCTCAGGGTTGACTACAATGCCTTCTGCAGAAATTAAGTGTCCTAGGTATTGTATTTTCTTTTGATAAAAATCACACTTATCAAATTTGGCGTACAGTTTGTGTTTCCTCAAAGTTTGTAGAACTATTCTTAAGTGTTCTTCATGTTCTTCTTTTGTTTTAAAATATACCAGGATATCGTCGATAAATACTAGTACAAACTTGTCCAAGTATTGTCTAAAAATATTGTTCATTAGACACATAAACGTGGATGGTGCATTAGTGAGTCTGAAAGATATGACTACAAATTCGTAGTGTCCATATCTTGTTCGAAAAGATGTTTTTCTTATGTCCTCATCTTTTATCTTAACTTGATGATAACCGGATCGTAAATCAAACTTTGAAAAGATCGTGGCCCCACCTACTTGATCGAACAAATCATTTATCCTAGGTAAGGGGTACTTGTTCTTAATATTCATTTTGTTCAATTGTTTATAATAGATACATAGTCTTAGAGTATCGTCTTTCTTTTTCACAAAGAGGACTAGTGCTCCCCATGGTGAAACACTCAGTCTGATATACTCTTTGTCCAATAACTCCTGTAGTTGTATTTTTAATTTTGTCAATTCTGGTAAACTCATTTGTTAAGGTTCTTTCGAGATAGGTGTTGAACCAGGTAGCAGGTCTATGGAGAAGTCTATTTCCCTTCTAGGAGGTAATTCAAGTATCACATCAACAAACATATCTCAGAATTCATGTAGAACAACAAGGTCTTCCAGGTTGGGCTTATCTTCTTTTTCTACCAGATTCGTTATTTCGATGGCATAAACTTGACAACCCTTTCTCATGCATTTCTTGAATTGCATTGCTGTGACTTGTCTAGCTATTATTGGTTTTGGTATACCTTGGACTGTCCAAGTAGTATCACTTTTGTCTTTATACTTAAGTGTATTTGCATAAAAATCTAGTACTTCTTTGTGTTTTTCTAACCAGTTCATTCCGATAATCACATCATAAGATCCTAGTGGTAGAATGTTCAGATTTTTTCTTATGTTTTGACCATCTAAACTGAACTCAAAATCAGAAATAAAGTCAACCACTTTCCTTCTTGTTCTTGTTGCTAGTTGTACCAACCATGATTTTTCATGTTTCAATTTCTTAAGTTTATTTGTCTCTACCACACCAGGAGTGATATAATTTAACGTAGCTCCAGGGTCAATTAAAACATAAATTCGAGTGTTATTGATTTTACCTTCGATTTCCACCACCAAGGATTGTTGGTCAACTTGTCGACCATCTACGACTGCATTTATTCGGTGCAAGATTTTTCCCACATCACCCATCATTGGGGCTTCCTACAAATTATGAACGACAGTTTTGTTTGTTGCATTTATATGTGGACAGTTCCTCCTTAGATGAGGTTCTCAACATTCCCAGCACTTCAATGGTTCACGGGGATTGTCCCCAAAATTCTTTGTTCCTAGATTTACTGGTCCACCACTGCCTTGCATACTTGGATAACTGGAGTGAAAGTCTTTTCCAGGAAATATTTTTGATGCATTTCGATAAGGAGTTGGCTGGTATCCCTTCTTTCGCTAGTTCATTTGGTCTTGTTTCTTATCCTTCCAAGCTTTGGGAACCTCTACCCACTGTTTGTATTGGTCGTAGAAAATTCGTTCTTTCTTGAATACTTCACTCAAGGACTTGGGGTTGTCAAACTCAATTCTGTCCCTGTAGGACTGTGGTAAACAATTTAGGAACCGTTGGATTTTTACCTTGTCCTCCTGGATATAAGGTATGAACCATAGTAATTCCAGGAATTTGTTTATAAGATCCTCCATTGTTATTTGACCAATTCGTAACTCATAAAATTCTTTCATTTTCCTTTCATAGTATCTTTCACATAGGTAATGTTTCTCGAAATATTTCTTGAAGTTAGACCATTCCATATGTTTCTCTTTTAGGCCCTTAGCCAATTTCAGATCTTGCCACTAGATGTTGGCTTTTCCCTTCAGATTGTAAATGCCCATTTTGACTTTCATATTGCGGGAATAGTTTTATATCTGGAAATATTTTTTGATGTCTAATAACCATGCTTCTGCTTCCTCTCCTGTTCTAGATTCTCCATCAAAGGTAGCTAGTTTAATTTTCTTAAATTCTCCTTCAAGGTGGTCTACTTGTTTTCTCTTTCTGTCTGTTTTTGTTTTGTCTTCAACTGAAGATGTACCTTCAGACGAACTGTCTCCTTTTTCTTCTTCAGGCCCATAGTTCTTGGAGGCCATTTTGATGACATCCTCTTCATTGTTATCGTCCTTTGGGGTTTTCTTTGTCACTATACTGTGCAACATGACTTCATTTATCTCTTGTTTCTCCTGCTGTGCTTTCTTTAGTTTCTCATTGTCGGCTTTGAATACCTGTAGCTCAACAATAAGATTCCTCATTGTTTCTAGCACTTTCGTAGGTGAGCTTCCGTTACTATTTTGTCTTGGATCTCTAGGAGGTCTCTGCTCTGGATTTCCTTCAATTCTGATTTTTGCATCATCCTGGGCTGCCATAATTAACACAAAACCGAAAGGGTTTTCTGTTTGTAACAATAAAGGTTTATTAGTTTTACATAAATAGAAATATATGCTAAGCAAATAATGTGGCCCTGTTCAAGGTCCGGTGCTGTAACCTTTTCTTTGATGCCATATGTAATGAACCTCATATTTACCATAAAAAAAAAAAATTGTTTATATAATTTCTCGGTAGAAGTAGGAAAATCCCTAAGCTATAAAACTCTATTATTAACTCTGTTATAAAACTCTATTATAAGATCTGTTATGAAAATCTACTATAAAAATATGTTATAAAATTATATTATAAAACTACTAAGTCTTACCTACCCCAAGATGTTTTGACTATATTATCTTGAGTTATTCGAGTAGGAAGGTTATAAGAGAGAATCCCCCAAGGCTTTAACAATTCTCGTTTTACCTTCATTCCAAAAACCTTTATGCGTAGGGACTATATGTATAATGTGTAGCCTTACGATCCATACTACACTCACATTTTTCACATAAGGTCTCCATGTTCACGCACAAGTCCTCCCGAATAATTTAACTCTAGGGAATTTTATTTAGTTCCCATCAAAAATCCATGGGTCAGGTTTAAATACCAATCACTATCATAAACTACCAACTCCTGGTCATTTAATGGTTCATAGAATCGGTACATTGATTGTAATGAAAGATCTAAGCCATACCATCGGTGGAAATTAGACAACGAGGGTCGAAATCCTAACTAAGACTAACGTAGGGGGTGTGAAAGAGACATTCCTTAAGTGGGGAAAGGTTCAATGTCAGGGTAGAAAAGCTCTGTAACCATCATAAATGGAAGTCCTACTAATCACACTGAATTCTCCTGGCACTACACCCAAAGTGTCACACCGACCCTGCTATTGTCACATGGCTAACCCATCCTCCACACTCTCTACATTTATTCTGAGGCGACAAGGCATCACTTAGGGTTGGAGTAGGTTCATAGTTTGTCATTTCTGAGTTTTTACGAAGAGGCTCTAGGTATCATATTTTCCAGAGGCAAAGTCTATATGTAATGGTGGTCGCTCCATGGATGTAGTTGATGGTGTGGTCCGAAACCCTGGTAAGTTCTTCCTTAAACATAATACCAAGATAGATTCATTAAGGTGGTGTATTCTTCGAAAAACTTTAAGAATTTTGTCATTCTATTGTCACCAACATGTATTTTCATTCCTGTTGAGTTCTCCCTTTCGGGAAACTTCTCTGTATTACTTTCAGAGTCACCCTTAATCCTGGGGAAGCGATTTTTTCCTTGAGGTTGTCGATGTTTCTCCTCTGGCTAATCGTTTTGGGAACCCTCTGTATTATAACAACATTTTGGTTATGGAAGGTAGTTTATCAGATTCTTTTGTTTATCAGAGGAAGGGTAAAAGTATTACAAAAAATTCTCACCATGAAATGCATAAATCATTGTATATATTCCATATTGTTTTTGTTATTCCTATTATCGTTCTTCTTTAAAGAATCTCAAGGAGGTATGTCGGCCCTGTGAATAGTTCATCGAGAGACTAAGCAGTTTTCTTAAGGGGTGGAAGGTCTTTCCTGTTTGGTAGTGTAATAAATTAGATTTTTATTTTATTTCCCCTATAATGGACGGAGCCATCCTTCTGTATATTTTCTAGACCCTCGGTTGGTTCCTACACAAATAATTACCCCCTTTTTTTTGGTTTATTTCCTTCTGTTCTCTGTGGTGCCTCGAATAATTTACTGGGAGTCCTACGACATATAAAACTTTGAGTTTGTAACGAAACCTTGTCACCTTGATGGTTGGTGACTAGTCCCCACCACTTGAATACCATAGAGAGATGCTTTTGTTGTTGGTTATAACTATTCGCTGCAGTTTGGTTCATGAATGATTTAAACTTAACCCTTTAAATAAAGTATATATTCTATGTGAAATTTCTATACTATTGCTTCGGCCTTATTTTATGGTGTCTTTGAACAGTTTACAAGTTAAGGGTTTCACTATTGACTATTTACTTGTAAGAGAGAACTTATAAGATTTGGTACCGTCACTAATGATGGGCCTTCTTGGTGCGAGGACCCATCAGATATTTACTGCGCCCTCCTCCCTTGGCCCAGACATCTATCTAGAAAGCAACCGATGGGGAAAGGATCTGAGCCCACACATCATAAGATAATTGTCTCTCTGGAAAGGAAAACCATTGGTTTAATGTCTATCATCCTATTGCAACCTTACTTTTTTTGTTACTTATTCCTCGAATAAAGGCTAATGATTACAAGGTTTTGTTTTTCCTTTGCAGGGCTTCCGTCTGTGCAAGTCTCGGATACCTGCCTCTACCTTTGACGCAAAAGGTATTCGGGTTCCGAACTGATCATATCTCAGGCTAAACTCTACGGGTTTTAGAATCATCGAAAAGAGATGGTGGCTTCAACTAGTTCTGTTATAATTAGTTCTTTCGACTTCGGTAATTTTTTGTTGAAGTAAAACCCTTGGGGTCGTGTTTCCATTGTTGGAATAACGTCGGTCCTTGTATAATTATTGAATTTGTATTTTGATTTTAGATCTGGTCAACTATGTAATAAAATTTTCTTTTTATTTATTGAATGACGATCCTGGTCGAAATTAATTGGAATGATAATTTGTATCATAGTGAATCCATCTCTTGATTTCGAACATTGAACTTGTTATTTAGAAAAGAAATAAGAAAGTCTATACAACTCGACTATGTTTGTGCCATTTGAATATTCCGTTACGGAAAAAAAAATGTTTCCCAAAATTTAACAATGGAGTTAATGGTACCCTTTGTTCTACTGTATTCGATTCATATTGAAATAAGTGCATCGGGTTGTTTATTTAGATAAAATATTCCAACTCATATGCATTTAATTTATAGTTGTGGTAACATGTCTGTCAGAATTTTATCATGCTCATAGTACAGGAACGGATATATATATATATATATATATATATATATATATATATATTGGTTCATATAATTCCACACTAAGTGGCAGATAGTGATCCGAATAAACTTATGACTCTGAGTTTGTATTTATAGAAATATACCTACTCCATATATATATAGACTAGTTTCCATTATGTTCATGCCTAGATTGTTATGTACCATAAAATTTCGATGTAAAGGAAACTACCCTATAGTTACCTCTGTATAGCAGAAATCTAGTTACAAAAAATTATTACTTCCAGAACTTAATCATACCAAATCCATTCGACTATCATAACAAAATAAAAATAGTTTCTAACCTTCGTTCAAAATCTAATCCAATCATAAAGAGCCACTCAGAAATTGATTTATAAGATATTCTATCATCATTTGGGCTTCACACATTCTTATATTCGAACAGATTTCGCCCAGGTTATTGTATCCATACAAAATTTAATGGTTGCACTACAACTGCGACTAATTCATTCCACATAGATGGAAAATAATTCTATTCAGGTTTAAAAAATACATCACATCAGATATGTGATCATTCAAACAAATAAGTAAAAGATTACATATCTTAACCCATTCACAGGAAGACAAAGGGAACAACCACGTTCCTACCAACCATAGAACAAGTCGGTCAAATCACTTTCTTCATTCACCCCCTAGCCTGAACATGAGTCCATGAGAGAAAACTTGGAATCTCCTCTTCAAAAATGTCTTCCTCTATATGTAGTCATCTCCTTGCCTCACACTCAATATTTAGTGTTCATAACAGCAAGTACACAGTAGTTCCATTTCCCCAGCATACTAGGAAACGTCCTGCCTCCTCACATATGCCATTTATCCAAACAATCTTTTGGCCTAGGTTTTTTTCCCTCCCTTGGGAATTTTTGCAACTTTCTAAATCCCTGATTTTCAGGGGCTTCCAATGGCCAAATCCCTGATTTTCCACTTGTAACAATCATCCCTGAGGTAGTTACAACATGTTCCCCACTCATGGAGTCATGGTCAGCTGAATTTAACATGGTTGTTCCATTTTTCCTCCTGCAATAATTAAAAAATATTTTGTTTGCATACAAGTGTCATAGTCAAATAGTTAGTTGGGTCAAATCAAGTCTCTTCCCAATAGTCATAATAATTAATTACAATTTACAAATTTTGAAATTCGGAATTTCCATAAATGGAAAAAAAATTCCAAATTCGAATTTACCAAAAACAGAATAATTTTCTAACAATTTTCGAATTTCAAAAATAGTTTATTTTGGGGGATGTCACACCCAGGTATTTAAAATTTTCTTTGAAGTACTCAGCCAAAGGGTCTAATATTTCTTTGGATCCCCACACTTCGATGGATGACATAGTAAATTTTAGGTCACCTACAATAATAAGGTTTTTTGTGGCTAGTAGGCCACTACTAACCATGGAATCCCATAAAACGTTCTCGTCTATGCATGGGTCATAATAGTTTATAAGGGATATCGACTAATTTCCCTAATAGAGGGTTCCACTCATGAGAATTCCCATGCAAGTAACATAATGAGATTTTTTTGAAGGGTTCCAAGCCACACAAAGGCCCCCAGACCGGCCCACAGAGTCAATGGAACAACAATACCAATTGGGCAGTAATTTTGACACTAAAGCTCTAGATTTTACTTCCTCTACCCTGGTTTCTTGAATAAAAAGGATATCTGACAAGATACAAGTCAATAATATTTGGAGGCATGAAAGTTTCAGAGCCCCTCAAACTCCCCTTAGATGAAGTAATAGAAGTTTCATTATTTTTCCCTGGCTAGGTATTTAATTCCTCTAAGATCCCCATGTTCAGAGATATTACTGCCACTATTGATTGCATCCCCTCTGTTTTTCAGAACTTTTTTCGAGCACTTATAGTATTTATGGGTGAGACATCCATCCCTAGACCCCCCAACCATGAAACCTACTTCAGATATCTTCCTGGACGTATTGTCTCATATCCCGCTTTCCTCAAATTTAAAACTTCTTTCCCTTTGCTAATCTTTGTGCACCCTTCATAGTCGTGAGGGGAAATTTTGTAACTGTGTCTCGGTACGATGGGATAAACTACTTTATGAGTTCCCCCAAGGATCTCTCTCTTGATTCCATCTCCCGCCTCCCAGATGTCTCATTCCCCATCCCATCAATAGTCGAGAGGATCCCCACATCTCCAATACGGTCCAAAGGGGTTTTTAATATCTGGTCGGGAACCCTAAGGTCCGAGAAACCACCATGATCACTAAAAACAACTTCCATATCCATCTCCCCATTAGGGATGTCACGTTCATTGTTATTAGAGGAGTCCACTAGAGGGGAGGCTGAAATAATATTTAAGTGAATCATCTCAAAGACAAACAAAGTGGTGTAAAAGGAGGGGCAAAAATGTTTTAACTTACCTTAAACTAATTCAGTCATTGTTGAGGTCCCAAATTCCTCTTCTATCGAGGTACCTTCCCCACTCCAAGATGAATCCTCAACCAGGGGATCATTATGTACTGTCTTCTTGAGCATGGAGGATTCTGATTCTTCATCTGAGATAAACCCTTGAAAGTTTTTTCGTAGGTTCCCAGTCCTTCTGCAGAGGTGACATCTGAATGGGAGGCCCAAATAGTCTATTTTTTTACCATAAATATTCCCTCTCCACTCAATATCTAGTGCTTCCAGTAACCCATTATGTACTTCTAGTTCGACTAGAATTATCCCCAACCTCCTATCTTCCTCTTTGAGAATCCCTTCATCCACATACAAGAAACATCCCAATTCATTCCCTATAGTAGGAAACGTGCCCTCATTCCAAAGTTGAAGCGACAAACCTGGCAGGAGGACCCAAATGTGTCTAAGATAAAAGTACTCCATCGCAGGGTCGAACCCAACCCTCCATATTTTCATCATGAGACTACCTCCTTTTATGACCCAGGTACCCTGTAAAATTTTTCTGGAGTCCTCTGAAGATTTAAATGTGAAACTGTGTGAGCCTCTGGTTAGAAACACCGTCTCCGGGGTATACCCAACAACGGAGACCAAGTATTGGTCACCCAATTTGGGATGCCATGCATGCTCAATGATCTGTATGTGAACCTTCCTACCAACGCACACATGGCCAGGTTGCAGGTCTCCTCCAACCCTACATCCCCTCCAAGAACCATTTTTTGTCTGTCCTTTTCAGTTTCCAGGGATTCTTCCTGTTCCAGACTCCCATTTTTTCATTGTGTAGTCCTCCAAGGATAATAGGAGTATGACTACCACCTTTAGACACTCCTTCCTCAGTTGCGTCTTTTTCTTTACCTCCTCTTCTTTCTTGCGTAGAACCATTTGACGGGTGGAATTCCTCTCCAGGCTAGGTATCATGCACTACAGGACCTTTTGAAACTGAAACATTCTTTTTATTCGGATAATAAATCGCACCCATTCCGATACCTAGTGCCATTTCAAATTTCTTAGAATTAGATGAAACTAGCACCATTGCATAGGGCTTGTCGTGTCGATTCCGAAAGTTTGTTTTTTTTCAAAAATGGACACTGTATGGGAAAGCTATCATGATCTGATTTTTTTCCCAAACAGGAAAAAAATTTCAAATTCAATAGTCATATGTAGTAATACTAACATCAACAGTACGTCAGCATGGCATGGCAGATGACATCAACATGACATCATGATGTTGATGTGGTAGCACCAGGGGTTGACATGTGTTATGCATTTTTGGCGTTTTCGGATGTTGATGTGGTAGGTGACTAGGTTGTATGAAAGTTGACGTGGCAGTTAGTATAGTGACATGGTATACTAAGGTCGTGACACGTGGTAGGGTATGGATGACACATGGTAGAGTACATATGACAGGTTGGAGTCACATGGTAGGTTGTGGGCATGACGCGTGGCGTACAGTGCTAACTATACAGGACAATTGGAAAGGTAACTGTGTGTACTGTGGTGAATAACAGGGTGACACGTGGGCCAATCATAGGATGCCACATGGCACCCCATATGAGGCCAATGAGGGTTGTTTCAAAAATTTTGTTTTCACTTCGTCGGAGTCGAACCTGTGACCTATGGGCACAAAAACAACTTCACAAATCATGACAACCAATCAGGCTACATTAGTTCTTATTTATACAAATGGTGAAATAAATATTTAAGTTGAGTTTGGCATGGATTTAGGGATAATCTCGATCGGTAGGGCCAGCCTGTAGACCAAGGTGCTAGACCAAGGCATGCAACCAAGAGCATACGAGCAAGGCATATGACCAAGACTAAATGCCAGAGGAAAGCGCTAGTGCTTGGAAACATGGCGCCTCCATGTGACAAGGAGCCCAACGAAAAGGGGTGCATGCCACATTTTGGTTAAAAGTGGTTTTTTTGACTTTATAATAATATTTTTTAATGTGTTTTAGCCTAATTTTGGTGGATTTTGCCCATTATTGGAGGATCTGGAGCCCAATTTGAGGCAATATCTTAGGAGGAAGTTGGGATAGGATCCCCAACTCAAAATATATATAAAGTAGAGTTTATTGATAACTAAGGGAGGTTCAAAACAACAAAATGTTGAAGTTTTTGTGAAGCTTAAGCCATTTTTATGTAGGGAAGCCATTGAGGAAGCAAACTTTGGAGGCCCCAGGAGCTATGCTGAGCCTTTTTTAGTGTCGTCAGTTGTGTTGGATTTTTGAGGTCGACAATAACACAACCAGACCAGTTTGTAATCCATTTTATATACTTCTGATGTATTTTTAAAGAATTAAATATTAATAAGAAATCCTCTCCCACTGAGACAAAGGCCCAGAGACATAGGAAACCTTGCTGAACTCCGTTATCAATCTTTGGGGTTATGGTTTTCTTCTCTTAGTGCTTATTTTCTAATCTGCAGTCTTTATGATGGCTTCAAAATTGTTTCATTAAATATTCTTCTTCTCTTCAATTTATAAATGGTAAATCAACTCATGCATAAACTTAACCATAGTCTTTAAAATATCGTTTTCGGATCAAGTGGTATTAGAGCAGGTTGACAATTGGTTGTTTGAGTTTGCATGATTACCAAGGAAAAGTTAATTCATGGTGAAGGAGAGCTTTTAGAAGGGGATCCTAAGATTGGATCAAGAAAGAGAACATCTCAAAGTGAGAATATGGCATCGAAAGAAGGACTTTCTCAAAGCGAAAGAGAGTTTCAAAAAACTTTATTTTCCATGTCGAAGATGGTAAAAGTATTGTATGATGATTACTTGGAACGGAAGAGACCGGTTCAAGGGGAATATTCAAAGCAAGAAAAAAGTGAAGAAGGAGAGGACCCTCCAAAATATCCTCCTTCACCTTCTTCATCTCCATATTCTTCTTCTTCTTCAAGTACAAGTTTCAATACTACTTCTTCAAGAAAACATTCCCATAAACATAAGCATAATATGCCATTACTTAAACTTGATGTAAAATTTGTTTTTCCTATGTATGATGGCGAAGTTAATGCTGAGAAACTTGATAACTGGGTTAGACAGATGGAGGTATATTGTAATGTGCAACAAATCAAAGATGAGGAAACCAAAATTAGATTGGCATCACTTTGTCTTGAAGGCACGACTCTCATCTGGTGGCAAAGTAAAATGCAACATGGAACTCAACAAGTTGGTAAGATTTTTCCCTCATGGAACGATTTTATTTCCACACTTAGAAAACAATTCTATCCATTGGGATATAAGGAAGAGGATTTAATTGAATTGAAAAGTATTAAGTTAAGAAAATGACAAACGGTGCAGTAATATACAGATGAATTTCAAAGATGGCTTTGATGTTAGATGTTCCATTGACTAAAGAAGAAACTCTTATGAAGTATATAGGAGGTTTGCCTGCTTATATTCGTAACATTGTTTTTATGTTTGGACCTAATAATCTTGATGAGGTTTATGTCCAAGCAACATATATTGAAACGAGAAAAACTAGAGTTAGTGTATCAGGGGAATCATCTTCAAAGAAAGAAGGCAAAGGCAAAGGGAATGGGAAGAAAACAAATTCGACGATAGTGAAGGAAGAGAAGCTCTCTTGCAATCATTGCAAGAAAGAAGGGCATGATGATGAACATTGTTGGCAATTTCACCTAGAGAAGAAACCAAAGTGGTTCAAACAGAGGAAAGGGAAGCAAAAAGTTTCAATAGTTACACGACCAACAGACTTGGGGTCAGCAGATTCAGGTGATGAGACTAAGATCACAACAATTGATTTGTCAGGAAAACTTGGTGATGGTTTTGATTCAAGAAGTAAATTGTTTCATATAAGAGCCATTATGAAACATACTAAGATCGATACATTGATAGATAGTGGATCTCAATCTAACTTAATTTCAGAAGAAGTGGTTAAGAAATTGGGATTAAACACTAACATGCATCACAAACCCTATTCATTAAATTGGATAAGCAAAGATCATAAATTTTCCATAACAAATCAATGCATCATAAAGTTTGCAATTACATCTAAGTATGTGGATGAAATAATATGTGACGTGGTGCCGCTAGAAACATGTGGAATGGTCTTAGGTATCCCTTATTTATATGACTGCAAAGAAATCTTCTACAGGGAACATAATCAATATCACTTGTTTAAAAAGGAAACGGAATAAGTCGTACATGCTCATCATATAAAATCAAACCAATCTCTTCTAACCATGGAACAATTAAAGAAGACAACGTATGCAAGCAATGCACCTATAATTGTGCCAAGTAAAGCAGTTGTTCATAAGCATGAACATGAGATGGTTGTAGGATGGTAGTTCAATCATACTTTGCTTCAAGATAAGTTAATGTTGTGCAATCCCGTCAAATATATTGGTTCATTTTCATTCATATTACTGACATTATCATTGCTAATGTTTTCTACATGGATGGTGGTGGATTTAATAAAATGTGAACGAGTTCAAGTGGCTAACAATATGATTTCAGTTGTCATGGTTATTATGCAAATGATTATGATGCGACGGGTGTACACGGCAGAGTTTAAAGACAAATGACAAGTGGGGAGGCCTATCCCGCACTTGATGTCTGGTTAATATCCTTTTGGATGACCAAAAGGTCCTAGTGGGGAGGAATGATCCAAAATGGATCCAGAAAGGAAAAAGTGTCAAAGTTCTAGGAATTTGATGAAACTCATGCCATCGCGTAGGGCTCATTGTGTTGATTCTGGTAGTATGTATTTTTTCGAAAATGGACATCGTATGACGAAGTTATCGTGATCTGAACTTTTTCCCAAATAGGTAAAAGAAGTCAAAGTCAACAGTTAGAGGTCATACTACTGATGTCAGCATGACAGGGAAGATGAAGTCAACATGACATCATGATGATGTCAGCGTGCTGACATGGCAACACCAAGGGCTGACACATGTTAGGAATTTTTGGCGTTTTTGGATGTTGATGTGGTAGGTGACTTGGTTGTACGGACGTTGGCGTGGTAGTCCGTACAGTGATGTGGAAGACTGAGGTCATGATGTGTGGAAGGGTACTTATGATACGTGGTAGGGTATGTATGATAGGTGGCAGTGATGTGGCAAGCTTTGGGCATGACATGTGGCATACGATGTTGACTGTGTAGATGAGTTGGCAGGGTAACTGTGTTGTTGATTATGCATTGATTATGTGTACAGTGGAAAATCACAGGATGACATGTGGCCCAATCACAGGGTGCCATGTGGCACCCCGGATGAGGTCAATGAAGGTCGGTTCAAAAAAAAAATTTGCACTTCGGCGAAGTCGAACCCGTGGCCTTTGGGCATGCCAACAATTTCACAAACCACACCAACCAACCAGGCTACATTAATTCTTGTTTATACAAATGGAGAAATATATATTTAAGTTGCGTTTGGCGTGGATTTGGGGATAAGCTCGGTCGACGGGGCTAGCCCACAGACCAGGGTTCTAGACTAGGGCACAAGACCAAGAGCATACAACCAAGGCATATGACGAGGACCAAAGGTCGGAGAAAGGCGCTAGCGATCGGAAAAATGGTGCCTCCATGTGACCAGGAGCCCGAGGAAAAGAGGCGTGGCCCAAATTTTGATTAAAAGTGGGTTTTTTGACTTTATAATAACATTTTTTAATGTATTTTGGCTTGATTTTGGTGGATTTTGCCCATTATTGGAGGATCTGGAGCCCGATTTGAGGCCAGATCTTGGGAGGAAGTTGGGATAGGATCCAAAACTCAAAATAAATATAAACCAGAGGTTTTTGATAGCCAAGGAAGGTTCAGAACAACATAATGTTGAAGTTTTTATGAAGCTTAAGCCATTTTTATGTAGGGAAGCCATTGAGGAAGCAAACTTTGGAGGCCTTTTCCGGGAGCTACACTCAACCTTTTTCGGGGCCGTCAATTGTGTTGGATTCTTGAGGTCGAGCATAACACAACCAGACCAACTTGTAATCCATTTGTTGTACTTTTGATGTATTTTTGAAGCATTGAAGATTAATAAGAAAGCCTCCCCCACTGATACAAAGGCCCAGAGATGTAGGCAACCTTGTCAAACTCCATTATCAATCTTTAGTGTTATGGTTTGCGGTTCTTAGTGCTTATTTTCTGTTCTGCTTTCTTTATTATGGATGCAACATTCTTTCATTAAATCTTCTTCTTCTCTTCAATTTCTAAGTGGTAAATCAACTCATGTATAAACTTAACCATAGTCTTTAAAAGATCATTTTATCAATCCACTAGAGGGGAGGCCGAAATAAGATTTAAGTGAATCATCTCAAAGACAAACTAAGTGGTGTTAAAAGAGGGGCATGAATGTTTTAACTTACCTAAAACTGAGTCAGTCGTTGCTGAGGTCCCAACTTCCTCTTCTGCCGAGGTACCTTCCCCACTCCAAGATGGATCCTCTACCAGGGGATCGTTGTGTACTGTCTTCTGAGCATGGGGGATTCTGATTCTTCATTTGAGATAAACCCTTGACAGTTTTTTCATAGGTGCATAGTCCTTCTTCAGAAGGAGAATCTGAATGGGAGGCCCAAATAGTCGAGTTTTTGACCATAAAGATTCCCTCTCCACTCTATATCTAATGATTCCAGTAACCCATTATGTACTTCCAGTTCGAATAGAATTTTCCCCAACCTCCTATCTGACCCCTTGAGAACCGCTTCATCCACATACAAGAAACGTCCCAATTCATTCCCTATAGCAACAAACACGCCCTCATTCCAAAGTTGAAGCGACAAACCTGGTAGGAGGACCCAAATGTGTCTAAGTTGAAAGTACTATGTCGCAAGGTCGAACCCAACCCTCCATCTTTTCAGCATGAGACTACCTCCTTTTATGACCCAGGTGCCCTATAAATTTTTCTGGAGTCCTCTGGAGATTTAAATGTGAAACAGTGCGAACCCCTAGTTAGAAATATCGTCTCCGGGGTATACCCCAACAACAAAGACCAAGTATTGGTCACCCAATCTAGGATGCCCTGCCTGCTCAATGCTATGTATGTGAACCTTCTGACCAACACACACATGTCCAGATTGCAGGTCTTCTCCAACCCAACATCCCCTCCGAGAACCATTTTTCATCTGCCCTTTTTTGGTTTCCACGGCTTCTTCCCATTCCAGACTCCCTTGTTTTCCATGTGTAGTGCTCCAAGGCTAATAGAAGCACCACTACCACCTTCAGACGCTCCTTCCTCAATTGCATATTTTTCTTTACCTCCTCTTCTTTCCTGCGTAGCACCATTTGGCGAGTGGAAGTCCTCTCTAGGCTAGGTATCATGCACTACAGGGCCTTCTGAAACTAAAACATTCTTTTTCTTGGGATAATACCCCGCACCCATTCCGAGAACTAGAGTTGCTTCGTATAACCCATCCCTAACGTTATCGTTCCCGGTTCTAAGCTCATAATCCGAAACGAATAGGCTAGCTTGCCTCCATAGCTCCTCGTCTTCCTGACTCATTAGTGTGCTTACCCCGGCTTCCATAAATGTTGGTTTTTTCTTCTAATGCCACCTATCACCGCTACCTACCACCCTAACCACATTTGCACCATTACCACCTTTGTTTACCCCCATTTACTATGCTCTATAGTTGCCTTCCACCAAATTTATCATTCAGATTATGCTTCGATCTGGCTGCTTACCACACCATTCTGAAAGTTTGTTGTATACCACCATTTTTACTGTTCCGCGGGTCCTAATTCAAAGCGCCATTCCTCTTGTAAACATTCAATCTCTCCAATAACATATTTATGCATGTACTTATACATAGTATGCACTTATAGTTATAAATGTGACCACACTATAAATAAACACTACACAAAATTAATAAAATAAATATCTCCTCAAACCTTTTTCAACTATTTTATTTTTAAATTTAGATATTGTAAATTCACCACACATTTATATTCTCACAAATTGAAAAAAAAAAAATCACATCAAAATAAGAAGAAATCCACCGGCAATATATCACACGACGGTGCCCAAATATATATTCCAATTATAATTTGTCCCGTAAATACACGACAAAGCTTAAATAATTAATAATAGATCTTAGTTGGCGAAAGGTTTCCCCGATTATATTATCAACGAGAAGGAAGTTGACCGTTATATTACTGTAAATAATTGTCAATTCCCGTTTGGTAGGCGAATGCTATCATTAGCGAGCAAGTTATATATTAGTGTAGACTTGTGCTGTTTTATTAATCAAATATTGACGGAGGGTGATATTTTATAAAATCGTGGATTCCAACAAAGAATGAGGGTTAATATATTATAAATAAATGTGATGGCTAAGCACTCTAAGGTATCATTTATAAAATCAAGGATTCCAGCATAGGGTAAGAGATTACAAACCAATTTTATAATTAAGAAATGTAATGGTATTTTTTTATTAAAGTCAAGGAATGATGATGACGACTACCATGATGTTGATGATTTTTTTTCTAACATAGGATAAGAGATTACAAACAAATCCTATAATTAAGAAAAGAAATGAATGTTACGAAAAGAAATGAATGTTACGAAGAAAAGAAATGAATGTGACTGTATTTTTTTTATTAAAGTTAAGAAATTTAACATAGGAAAAAGAAGATGGTCTATTGAAATTAAAATTGGTTTATTATATCTTTAAAAAGGTAAGAGATTACTTAAGTTTTTTTAGAATCTTATTTCTGTAAACATTGAGAGAAGTATTTCAAGACAATCTTATTTTTTATGACTTAGGAGGTTAGGAAGGTCGGTATTGTGACAGATATTTTAGAATTGTGATCTAATTTGGGTATACTTAGGGCACTTTTAGCAAAAAGTGTTTTGGGAATTGCCCAACGCTCATTTTCACTATGTAGCCCGTGGGAGTTGGTTAGTATCTTAAGAATATTGATTTTGTTCTTTGCAAACTGAGAAATAATTTTGATCTTGTAGATTAGAGTTGTGAATGTTGTTGAGTATTTGGTTAATACTATGTTAATAGATATTCAATTTAAATCATAGTTGCAAGTTTAGGTCATATTGATCTTTAATGTATAATTCATGATGTAGTTTAACAAATTATTAAGATGAGAGTGAAACTTTAGTTATTAGTTATTAATAATTCAATTGTTCTTTAATTGTTAATATAAGAGTGGAATTAGTCACCCCTATGTCATGGAGTGCATTATTAAAATACTTCGAGGTCAAACCTCTACTTACCCAACTTACTCATATGTCATGCTTAGAGCATGTGCGATTACACTTGAAGATTATAGTAGTAATGCTTGAAATCAACCCGTACCTAACCTAGTTAACATTTCAACAAGATTTTTCTTTTATATAAAAATAAAATTAAAACAATAACATAGAAAATGATATCTCAAAATATTAACAACTTTAATATCATACAACCACTACTTAACTCTTCAACCTATATACTTTTCATATAAATAAATTTAAAATTTACATTAAAAATTGCTTAAAGATATAATGCATGATTTTGATGAAACTTTCTTTAAATTTTTTCATTAATAAATAAAAATAAAAACAACTGGTTATTATTTCTAATCTATAGATAAAAGTGCAACTTTAGTTAGAATGACTTATATTCACATCATACTTTGGTTATTAACAATTTAATTATTCATTAATTATTAATATAAAAGTGAAACTAAAATAACAATATGAAAAATGAAAACTCAAATTATTCATAATTTTATTATCACAAGAAAACAATCACATTCGTGAATCTTCAAATAATATGTTCTTCATATAATAAATACAAAGTTTACATCCTAAGGATGCTATATATATAAATTCTATGATTTTTTTTTTTTTTAATTTTTTTAATAAAAAAGAAAAAAAACCTTTCTAATTTATAAAAGTGAATGAAATTTTAATTAATATAATTTATATTTACATTATAATAATTATTAATATAAAAGTGAAACTAAAATGAAAAATGATAATTCAAACTATTCCCAACTTTATCATTATGAGACCACGACAATATTGATTATTATTATTATTAATATAAAGTTTATATTAACAAAATTAATAAAGAACTATTCCCAACTTTATCATTATGAGACCACGACAATATTGATTATTATTATTATTAATATAAAGTTTATATTAACAAAATTAATAAAGATTCAATGCATGATAAGGGTGGAACTTTAGTTAGAATATCTTATGTTCACATTACAATTTATCTGTTAACAATTCAATTTTTTATTAATTTTTAATATAAAAATAAAACTAAAATAATAATATAAAAAATGAAAATTAAAGTATTTGTAACTATATTATCATGGACAACGATCACATTTGTCAATTTTCAAGTTGTATGCTCTTCATACAAATAAAAATAATATTTATATTAATTAAATTAATAAATACGTCATGTATGAGTATGAATTTTCAAGTTGTATGTTTTTCATACAAATAAAAATATTATCTACATTAATCAAATTAAAAATAATATTTACATTAATCAAATTAATAAATACGTCATGTATGAATATGAAAAAATAATATAAAATACAAGATTTTACATTATTTATAATTTATTATCACAAAATAATGACCACATTTATGAATCTTTAAATTTAATATTTTAAATATTAATAAATTTCAAATTTACATCAATAAAATTAATAAAAAATATATCATGCATGAAGGGATGAAACATTTTTTTAATTTTAATTAAAAAAAATAAATTTATTAGTTTATATATTAAAAAAAAACTATATAAAAAAACCTTTTTCTAATTTATAAAATATAAAAAATAGTTAACCACTTTAATTTAAATTGGTATTGTTTTATTAATTGGTTTTTGATTGAGATTGATCTTATCTCTCTCATTTATTAAAAAATTAAGAATCTCAAGACAATCTTATACTTGACCGGTATTTCATGATTAATAGATAATACAAAAATGTTATAATTGAAGGTATTATATTATTGTATATTTGTGTTATTAGGTTGATGGCATTCATTTAAAAAGACAAGGATTCCAATATAGGGTTAGGGTATTCTCGAAGAAATGTCATAGGTGATTACATTTAGGTATTATATAAATTTATATATTTGTTGTTTTATTAATTAATGATTGATTTTGATTTTATAAAATTAAAGATTTTAAAGATTTCAATATAGAATTGGGTCATTTTTTTATAAAGAAATACTATAGAGATGACATTTTGTATTATATATGTTTATATTTATATTATTTTATTAATCAATTATTGATTTGGGTTGATTTCTCATTTATTTATAAGAATTTTATTAAAAAATATAGGGTATTTTTTAGTTAGTATATTATAAAGAAATGTTATAATAGATTCGATGACATTTTGTAATATATATGTTTATATTTGTATTATTTTATTAATCAATTATTGATTTGGGTTGATTTTTCATTTACTTATAAGAATTTTATTAAAAAATATAGGGTATTTTTTAGTTAGTATATTATAAAGAAATGTTATAATAGATTCGATGACATTTTGTATTATATATGTTTATATTTGTATTATTTTTTTAATCAATTATTGATTTGGGTTGATTTCTCATTTACTTATAAGAATTTTATTAAAAAATATAGGGTATTTTTTAGTTAGTATATTATAAAGAAATGTTATAATAGATTTTGATTATATTTATATAGTTTAATTTTGTAAATAATTTATTGAGATTTCTCATTTACTTATATGGATTTTATTTAAAAATTGAGGTATTTTTAGTTAGTATATTATAAAATAATGTTATAATAGATTCGATTATATTATATAATTTAATTTTGTAAATAATTAAAAAAATGTTTTGTATGAATAGTTTCTTAAAGTGGATTGTTTATAAAAAATTATCTGTATAAATTTTAATTCATTTTAAAATGATGTATAATATTAAATTTAATAAGTAAATTAAAATCAAACAATGAATTAAAAAAAATTGTTAACAAATTAATGAACTAAAAAAATTAAATTTGCCAACAAATTAATGAACTCCTTATTGGGTCAAATTAAACAAGTTTTTTTAATGTTAATTGACCTTATTCAAGCTAACTCACCATTAAAAAATGTATATCTCACATTACTAAATGTATATTTCACATTTTTGAAAAAAAAAAATCAAAATAAACTCATCATCCCACATTACTAACTAAATGTATATTCCACATCTTTGAAAAAAAAAATTTCAAAATAAACTAATATGGGATTTCAAAATGAATTGTATCATGTATAAATGCCAATGAGTTGTTTTAAAAACATATTGGTCTCCTTCCCATACAAAGTTTCAAATAGAATCCCATACATAAATAGTTGATTACAGGCAATTTAAGGATGCAACACCCGAAGATCTATGTTCAATTTTGTAATAAGAAAACACCAACTGTATTGCTCATGCTCTTCATGGTATGTGTTTAAATGTTTAATCAATTGTAAACGAATGCTTTATGATGTTTAGCAATAACTTATATATGCATTTTAACTTTAATAATTGTTTTTTAGTGAGAATTGTATTACCTTCACATAGTCAGAGAAATTATAAGCATAGTTTACTAGAACTTGGGTTGTCAATAATAAAAACCAATTGGAGACTTTAACCTATTTCAAAAAACAAGTCTCCCCACTGTAGCCAAAAAACTTTAACCATAATATCAATAATTGCATTTTAACTTTAATAATATTATTAAGATTTTGTTTTTTTAATTACATATACTAAATAGTCACATTTTCAACCAATTTCTCAATTTTCGATAGTGAGCATGATAATTCATTAAAGAAAGGAGATGTTCATGGACAAGAAGAAGATGTAAGTTTTTTTAATTTACGAAGTTAAAGATATTTTTAATTTGATTTAAAATAATTTGGAAAATGATAAAAATTACTTTGAATATGAAGGTTTTTAAGAAGACGAAGCCTCTTGGATTTTTAAAAGGTAAAGGATAAAGTGGAAGGTTTTACCCTAGTCCCTTAAGTAGTAGATAGGTTGATATGTATTGAGGCCATCTTTATTGAATAAGGCTCATGTAGTAGATATAGTGTGAAAGCAATAATTGTAAGAAGGCTTACTAGAAGGCTCTACCCAGTAGAAAGTTTTTAGGAGGTTAGATAGAAACTATAGAAAAATGTCGAAACAAGGTAATGAGATGTCTTGTGAAGGATGTTGTAATTGGAGCTCTGCGCAATTGGAGGTTTCACTCTTGAAGAGGCAAGTGAATATTGATTTTATCAATACAAGTATTGCTATTTGTGGTATTTTGTTTCTTGTACAATTATTGTGTATACTTGTTATAATCTATCATTTCTATTCTAAATCTTGCTATATTATATTATTTCCACTCTAAATCTACGCGTTTGATAACAAATAAAACTACAAGGGGTATTAGAGCACTTTCATAATCCAAGATTTTTAGAGATTTTGTTTTGGGCTAGAGACATATTTTGACATATATAAATAACATGATAACGTATCACTTAGTAGATAAATCTATGGTTGGGGAAGAATACATGGAGTAAATACAAGTAGTTTCATATGGTTGAACACCCTTGTAAACATGGTTGGTACCCCTTTAAGTAGTACCATATCAAAAACACCTGTATATGGAATTTCACTTCCATGTACCCTTGGGTATATTAAATTTCCCCTATGTTACTTGAAACAATATTTAGATAAGTTGGTCAACCATCTTGTTTCTATAGTGCACTGAGAAAAACACTCAAGAAGATTACTATCTAGTACCTAGGAAATTAGGTAGTACAACTAAAGGCACTATCAATCCTTCTTACTTGGTTCCTTGAGAGATTGGGTTGAGTACCATTGTTGGACCCTATAGGTATATCGGAGAGCTACATCACCTAGCACTCCATTTCCCTTGAGACTGTAGAAATCATATCCCCGGTTGCTAGTCCACGAAAAATGCTACATAAATTGCAGTTTCAAGAATTTGGGAATTTTGTTACTATAGTAATATTAAGGTGGGAGTACAACCCCACTAAGAGCAGCATAAAAAAAATACAGGTCCTTCCCACACCCTTATTTCATAACTATCTCAACAAAATCCTTGTGCCAAGTTGATCGACATGGTACCACTCTCTATTAAATGTTTTTGGTAGACCTACCCACACCACCTCGAGGAATCTATCTCAAAATACCTAGAATGCAATGCTTATTGCATTGTTACCACTCTCTAGTAACCATTTTTTGTGGACCCACATCTTTATGGATACTATTCGAGGAGTAAATATTTATAGAAAAGTCTCCACTTTGGAAACTCTATGTGATGAATTGCCAAAAAATATAGACCACAACCACTTCTATTCTCAACAAAACCTTGATAAGATCCATGACAAGCTATCTAAACTAGAGTCACTACTCAAATAGATGTCCAAATTCATGGTGATGCATAATTAGATCCACTTCATAATCCTTGGGATATTAATGGTTGGACCAAGGTATCCACAAGGAAGGGTCTTAATTATCCAATCCTATTGGGAATCACTCCACCTCACTTGTTCATGATTAGATGACTAACATGTGGCATAGACTTACCAAAGTCGATCTTAGCAAATTTGATGGGTCCAAGCCCATAAGATGGGTGACTCAGATGAAACATTACTTTTCCTTGCATGGAATCATAGATGACTAGATGAAGTTGCTAGAGATTTCTAGATATAAATTGTGTAATGTGTTTTGAAACGTCTAACATTTCAAGTGGACCCTCCACCCATCATCAAGGACAATTGAAGCTATGATGGGTGGAGTGTCCACTCGAAATGTTGGACATTTGAAAACTCCTTACATAGTTTATATCTAGAAATATCTAGCATCATT
>ML810478.1:74019-90049 GCA_009831015.1 Picea engelmannii | reverse complement strand
TTGCATGCATGATCTAGTTCACTCCACTTTGCATGCATGGGATAATTCACTCTTCTTTGCATGCATGATATAGTTCACTCTACTTTTCATGCATGATCTAGTTCACTCCACTTTTCATGTATGAGCTAGTTCACTCCACTTTGAATGCATGAGATAGTTCACTCCACTTTGCATGCATGAGCTAGTTCAATCAAATTTGCATGCATGAGCTCGTTCACTCTTCTTTCCATGCAAGATCTAGTTCACTCTACTTTGCATCCATGAGCTAGTTCACTCCAATTTTCATGCATGATATAGTTTACTCTACTTCACATGCATGATCTAGTTTACTCTACTTTTCATGCATGAGCCAATTCACTTCACTTTGCATGTAGTTAATCCTATCATAGTTTCATGACTAATTCTTATATATTGCATTCAATTTCATTGTATTGCAAGGGACTATTTATTTATCCTTGGATAATTATTATTCTTTCATATGTTAATGATAATTCAATTTCTCTATTATTCTCTTATTTTTTCCTTATCAATTTCTATTGTATTAATTTTCTATTAGATTTTATATCTTGCAAGTGCATAGCAATGCGTACATGGTATCAGAGCAAGTTTGAATCTAAGGAAAAGTATACACAATTTTTTTGTAGGTGGAAGAAACATCATAGATAATAATAGATAAAATGGATCAGCCCCAACAAATAATCCACACTCCATTCAATTACTATGAATGGAAGACATAAGTAGTTATTCTCTTTTAGAGTAAAGGCCTATATAGGATTACAATGGGATAAAAAATTGAACACAATTCTACAATGGAGAGAGAAAATGGTTTAATGGGATGAATCAAGCCTTTGGGTTGTTGTGCCTCTCAATTTTTCCTAACCTTCTATTCCAGATCGAATATATTATTAATCCAAATAAATTTTGGAGAACATTGGAAGGAATTTTAGAGAAGCAGGATGTGCTTTGAGGTCATCAATTGGAGAATTAGTTCATTGCTTTGATACCAAGTGACTTCAAAACTATTAAGGACTTCTTAAAAAAATTTAAATCATTATTTTTGTAGCTCAATCTATGTGTTATAGAACATAATGAAGTGTATTTCATTCTTTCCATTCTATCAGAACTAGGTCCTGGATACTCAGTGTTTGTCTCTACTTTTCATGCTAGAAAACTAGCAATGGGAGCTACTTGGAAGATGTCTCCCATGTATTCTTTTCTCGATTCTATAATTTGTGAGAAAGATAAAATTGTTCAAATGGGTTTCCTCGAGTCTTTTGTTAATCTCTAGAAAAATCCCCTTGTCAAGTATTTGAACCTTTATTAAGCCCTATATATTGAATTATTACATTTCTAGTGTTATATTTGTATGTAGGTTAGAACCCTTCATTGTACTCTTTCATTATAATTGTACCTTTTGTCTCCTACCTATATATATAGTGAAAATTTCAAGATGACTTGCTTGAAGTAGGAAAACCCTAGAATCAATGATCTGATACCAAATGTTATGCCCCAATGCCATGAGAATGAATAACAATACACTTCGAGGGGGAAACCTCCTTTTACAATATCTTGAATGTACAAGATGAGATATGATGATCACAAGACTATATCATGCATGTGAATTTTCGCTATAATTTTTTTTTAAGACTACTTCATGCATGAATCGTATCTGATCATCGATTCTATGGTTTTTCTACTTCAAGCAAGTCATCTTGTAATTTTCGCTATAATTTTTTTTCTAGTACGATTCAGATAGAAAAATTTGGTGGTTATTTAGGAGACATATCCAACTATGTCTAGTAAACATTTCAAGCTCTTGATCATTATACTTTCATAGATATATCCTATGTAAGATAGTTTTTCAACTGATTGTCAAATCAATTTTAAAGGCATTATCTTAGTATGCTTACCATAATTTTTTTTTAAGAAGTTTTAGATAATGAAATTTTGTGGAGACTGAGAAATCATAGCGAAGTATGTTTGATCCAAATTTCAGGTTTTGGGTCGTTACATTTTCATAGTTATATTTTGTGTAAGTTGGGGTTTGTGACTAGTCCTAAAATTAGTCTCAAATGAGTCATCTTTTTATTTTTTCTATAAAATAATTTTGGTGAAGTTTCAAACCCTGCATTTTTAGAATCCCAAGGAGACATAGTGAATTACATGTGTAATTTTTTTTATAAATTGAATCATTATAATTTGTGAGGTATATCTTATGGAGGTTTGGGATTTTAACTAATCCTGGAATTAGTCTTAAACAAGTCATTTTTGTATTTGTGATATAACCTTTTATTAGTGAAAGTTGAGGCAGTGAAATTTTCAAGAGTTTAAAAATTCATATCAAGGTATGAAGGGATGAAATTTCAAACTCAAAAGGTTTCAAAGTTCACATATATATCAGGACAAAGGTAAACCATCTATACATACTCCAAATTAAGGTTTGAAAAGGTATGTAACTTACAATGGGCATAAATTTTTATTGAAATATTTGTTTTTGGTGATTCAAAATTTGTGATAAAGAGAAAATATAGGATTATTATTAATTTTACCCCACATGGATTTAAGGAATAATTCAACACCAATTAAATCTCCAGATATATCATCTATAACTCATGAAAAAAATGAGGAGATATATAACAAGCTATCCAAATTGGAGGACCAACTTAATGATTGGAGTGCTAGTTCAATAACAAGTGATGAGTTGGTAAACACATAAAGAAAAATTCACGATATGGAAAACACTAGGGAACAAATCGAAAATAAGATGGATGAAAATAAGGAAGAAGTACAAAAATCCATGAATGAAATGAAAAAATCCACGAATGGAATGAAAAAATACATGAATAGAATGAAAAAATCCATGAATGAAAATAAGGAAGAGTTACAAAAATACATGAATGAAATGAAAAAATCCATAGAAGACATGATCTTATAGAGAATCCCTAAAAGGGATATGGAGATCCAAGGAAATCATGAAAATAAGAATAAAATGGTGTTGAGATCCAGTCAAATATGGGTAGTATTTTATCACAAGTGGATAGCGCAAACACTACATTTTAGAACCATTCGTCACTCCAAGATCTATGTCATCGGGGCTTTAATTCATTATCAAGGAACTACTTCATTCCAAATATCGATATGAGGAAGTTTGATGGTAATGATCCTATAACAAGGATATTTCAGATGGAGCAATACTTTGATCTACACTAAGTGCCAAGCTTACAAAAGGTACCTATTGCATCCTTGTATTAATGGATTTGTGAAAGAAAACATAATTTTATTATCAATTGGTCCATTTTTGTGGATGAATTGATATCGCAATGTGGGGATATTAGGAGCAATACATTCAATAGTCAATTGATAAATCTTTGACAAAAAGGTCCAATTATAGAGCACATTCAACAATTCTAAAAACTCAGTCTCGGTGTAAAGAACATTCCCAATGATAATTTTTTAGATCTCTTTATGGGCACTTTAAAGGAGAAAATTGAACATGAGGTGCATCTCTTTGAACCCAAATTCCTAGATCAAGATTTTAGCATGGCAAGGAAAGTGGAAAACAAAAATATGGCACCATGTTCCCTCTCCTAACCGTACTCAACCAATAAGGTTGACACCTCAACAAATGGATGAAAGAAGAGAAAAGGGAATGTGTTTCAATTGTGACAACAAGTATAGTAAGGGGTATAAATGTGATGTGAAGAAATTATTCTACATATATTGTAAAGAGGAAGAAGATGAAGAATTGGAGCCATCACAAGATATAAATCTAGAAGACACTACTCCCATGATATATTGTCATGCATTGGCTGGCATGCGTACTCCACAAACCATAAAGATACAAGGATACATAAAAAACAAAAAGGTCGTGTTGTTGATTGATTATGGTAGTACCCATAACCTCATCAATTAAAAATTAGCAAAAGATATCAATTTCTTTGTATTTCCAGCACCGTATTTTTCAAGTAATGATTGCAGATGGAGGTACCATAAATTGTTTTGGGAAGTGCCATATATTAAGCTCAATATGGGTGAGTATTTATTGGATAGTCCCCCGATTTCCATCCAAATGGGTGGTGTTGATGTTTTATTATGGGTCCAATGGTTACAATCATTGAGAACAATTGACCTTCATTTTCAATATCTTTCCATAATATTTTCCTTCGAAGGTAAGGAAATTGAGCTTAGAGGTATCCAAGGGAAACACTCTAAGGTGATAAGATTTAATAGCATGGGAAATTTACTTAAAATGGGACATCATGGTGTAATTGCGCAATTGTTCTCACTAGATGTTCAAACATCTATATATTCTGCTCCATTGGATCTCCAAATAGTTACCAATAATCATACATAGGTATTTGGATAAATTCCTATGGGTCTTCCACCTACTCGATATCATGACCATGATATTCATTTGAAACTAGGAAGTGTAAAACCTAACATTAGGCCTTACAGGTATCCATATGCATAGAAGAGTGATATTGAGCGTATGATTCAAGAAATGGTAAAGGATGACATCATTCAACCTAGCCAAAGTTATTTCTCTTCACCACTAGTGATGATTATGAAAAAGGATGGTTCATGGTGTATGTGTCCATATTATAGATATCTCAATAAAATGACCATCAAATATACGTTTATTATTCTTTTCATTGATGAATTATTAGATGAATTGCATGAATCAATTTTCTTTACTAAGTTGGATCTTCATTTGGGATATCATCAAATCATAATGAGGTAGGAAGACATTCCCAAAACATATTTTAGAACACATGAATATCATTATGAGTTTTTGGTTATGCCATTTGAACTTAATAATGCACCAACTTCAACATTTCAAAGCTTGATGAATTCTATTTTCAAACCCTTCCTTAAAAAAATATTGGAAGAGAATTTGTTTTATGAAAATCCTTCCAAGTGTGCCTTTGTGGTTCAAGAATTGTAATATTTGGGTCATATTATATCTCGTGAAGGTGTAAAATTGGACCCTAAGAAAATTAAATCTATGAGGGGTTGTCCAATGCCCAAAACCTTGAAGAGACTTAGAGGATTATTAATATTGAAAGGATATTACTGCAAGTTTGTTAAGAACTATTGTAAAGTAGTATCACCTATAATAACATTATTTTAAAAATAAGGAAGCATTTTCTTGGACTCAAGTAGCATCCAATGATTTCTAAAAACTTAAGGAGGTTATGTGTACAACTCTTATCCTGGCCACACTAGACTTCACAAAAATGTTTATTGTGGAGTGTGATCCCTCAGGCCATGGCATTGGTGTAATTTTAATGCAAGAAGGAAGGCCCCTTTCCTTTGAGAGTAGCCAAATTAAAGGAGAAAAATTACTCAAACCCATTTATGAAAAGGAAATGTTGGCCATACTACATGCGGTTAATAAATGGAGCCCTTACTTAATGGGAAGACACTTCAAAGTAAAAAAAAATCATGATAGTTTGAATTATTTCTTGGAGCAATGATTATCTTCAAAAGATAAAAAAAAATAGATTACAAAGATGCTAGGTTATGAATTTGAAATTGTATACAAAAAAGAAAAATATAATGTTGTGGAAGATGCGCTTTTAATGAAAGAAGAAGAAACAAAAGGTTCACTATGTGCTATATCTATTCCACAATATGATTGGGTGGAACAAGTAAGGATAGAATGGAAGAAAGATCAAGAGTTATGAAAGATCATTCAACAAATACAATAGGACCCTAGTTCATTAGATAAATTTGTATGGAATAATTATTTGTTATGGTATCATGATCGCCTATATTTATGTAAGAATTATGAACTCAAATATAATGTCTTTCTGGAATTGCATTCTTTTCGTATAGGAGGACATTCAAGATTCTTGAAAACATACCATTTTTTGGGGAAGGCCTTAAAAATGATGTTTAAATTTTTTTGTTTGAATGTGTGGTCTATGCCAAGTCTCCCACAACCATTAGATATACCAAGTCAACATTGGGAAGAAGTTTCAATGGATTTTATTATAGGTTTACTCAAATATGAAGGAAATACTATCATCATGGTAGTAGTGGATCAACTACCAAAGTATGCCCATTTTGCTCTCTTTCTCATCCTTTTAAAACAAGTATAGTAACTGCAAAAGTCATGGAAATATTTCAAAATCTGCATGGAGTCCCCAATATTATTGTAAGTGACAGAGATCCAATTTTCATAGGAAACTTTTGGAATAAATTATTTTCTTTTTTAGGTACTAAATTGGCTCACATCTCATCTTACTATCCTCAATTCAATGGGAAAATTGATATTGTGAATAAATTTCTAGAAATATATATTTGTTGCTTTGCATTTGATAAAAGAACACAATGGGTCAAGTGGTTTCCCTTAGCAGAATAGAGGTACATCACATCCTTCCATCATAAAAAATGTTCCCATTTCTGGAACTTTATGGATATCATCCTCCATCCATCACACCACCCTTGAAAGGGAGTGTAAATTTTCAAGTAGTGGAGGAATACATAGGGCACCAACAAGAGGTTCTCAATTGTTTTAAGGAAAACTTGGTTATGGCACAAAATGGAATGATACAACAAGCATATCAACATTGCAGTGAAAGGGAATTTGAAGTGGGGGATTGGGTATTTATGAGGCTACAACCATATAAACAAATTTCCCTCAAGAAAAAAAACAAGGACAATAAATTAGCACCCAAATTTTATGCCCCCTATAAGGTTTTGCAAAGGATTGGAATTATGACTTACAAATTGGAGTTTCCTCCATATTCACGTGTACATCCAATATTCCATGTTTCTTTCTTAAAGAAGGTAATCAAAAACAAGATCCTAGTCCAAATTAATTTATCGAAGAGTAATGAAGAAGGGAAAATCATGTTAAAATTTCTCTTAAGAAGTTAAGTGTATTCATTATTATTTAACTTTAAACTATTAAAACAATAACTGCATGCATAAGGATCACTGAAAGAAATACATCCACAGTGTACACACGATTTTATCCTGGGAAAACCTCGTGAGGCAGAAAACCTCATAAATATTATTCAATATAGATTCATCAACAAGTACAATGTCTCTCTCAAAAGAGATCTCACCAAACAAAACACAAACTAGAAACCCTAACCAGAATAGGGTAGTGTGCCACTAGACCAAGACTGTCCTCCAATAGATAACCAAAACCTTTAGCAAAACACCCTTCCTCTGTAGTTGTGTCTCCTTCTCAGACTTGCACACTTCTTCTTGTGTGAGAGAACTAGTTGTGTGTGTTATCCAAGTGAGGCACCTAGCCTCTTATAAATACAAGTTGAGCCACCCAGAAATAGGTCAGGCCAACTTGTACACTTTATCCTTTCTATTTTATAGTTTACTTTTTCCAAGGCACAATAGGGTCAACTTTTACAAAGGCACAATAGGGACAAATTTACAAATATAACATAATATTATTCTTTAGGGTTTTTTCTTGGTATAATACAATATTTATACAATAATAATATATTTCGAAGCTACTCAACTTCAACACTCCCTCTTATCAAGGAATGTATTCTTCTGACACGATCATCACTATTGCTCCTGCACTTCCGTACACTTGACCATTGACTTGTTGAATTTCCACGAATCTATATTGAAATTTTTTTGTAACCACATCATGCATCCAGGGTCTCATCATCCATCCATAATTTATGTCATCACAGGGCTTTAACTCACTATCTCACATAGAATATGACATCTTGTTCATAAAGAACTAGTAACCTCTGGTTGGCACACTAGGAAACTAGTCCACAATGACCAGACATCTAATCACAAGGATTAGGCGATGTAGTGCACACACACTACCCATCCAACCCAAGGCTATGAAACACCTCCAACCATATAGGTTAGCCCAACAACTTGAAAAGCTGGGTAACTAGCCAACCCTAAAGGCTTGGCATCTACTGACCTTGTGCGAGGTCATGCTGAATGGTGCCATAGTTAGTAATGTTCCCTTGAATGACTACCCATTGCCACATGTTGATGCTGCTACCATGGAATCACATCTATCACTCATCACTCCCTCTTACTAGGGAAGTCCTTCTAGACCAAACCAAGCTTACCTTTGAAGTACAAAAACTTCACTCTCGACAGAGGCTTGGTCAACACGTATGTTATCTACTCATTTGTAGAGAGATATTGGAGCTTTAATGATCCCTTCTGTACCATGTCTCTGATGTAATGGTGCCTGATCTTGATATGATTGGACTTATCATGAAACAATGGGTTCTCTCACAACCTCACACAACTCTGGTTGTCACACCAGATATAAGTCACCTCTAACTCGAGATCAAACAATCTTGCAAGTAGCCTTTTAAGCCACACTAATTCGCTGATATGTACTCTACATCAACTATACTAACTTACACACTCATTTTCTTCCTTTTAAACCATGAGATCACAACTGATCCCAAACAAAAGAAACAACCAGATGTACTCTTGTGGTCTACAACACTTTTAGGTACCTCATCACATGTTTTGCTGGAACCAAGTGAACACTTCTAGGCTCCACCATATACTAAATCAATGTGTTCACTGAAAAACATATATCTCTCCTTGTGTTCGTTAATTAAATCAACGAACCAATCATCTATCTATACATGATGACATCTACTATCTCTGAAGATGTTCACTCAATAACTTCATATTTGTCACCATCAGTGTAGGCATGGCCTTATAATCCAACATTTTGAATCTCTTCAGAATCTCTACAACATATTTTCCTTGGTTAAGAAAATATCACTTGGTCTTTTCCATACCTATATACCTAAGAAGTAATGCATCATACCTAGGTCTGTCATCTTGAACTCTTTAGCAAGATTCCTCTTACTTTTAGTGATGAGATTTGTATCACCTGTTAGACACAATTCATCCACATACAATAGTAATATCATTGGTCCACCATCCACAGCCTTGAGGTACAGGTTGGAATATTCTTTACTCTTGGTAAAGCCCAAGCTCATCAGGAAACTGTCAATTCTACCATACCATGCCCTGGGTGCTTGCTTCAATCCATACAAATATTTCTTCAATATGCACACATGTGTCTGACTATCATGTGTTTTGAAACCTTGTGGTTGCTCCACATACACTTCCTCCTGTATTAAACTGTTTAGAAAAGATTTCTTCACGTCCATCTGGTGTACCTTCCACTTCATCACTATATCTATCGCAAGTATAGCTATAATCGAAGTGTATCTCACTACATGAGAAAATCTCTCCTCATAATCTATTCCTTCTTTCTAGGAGAAACCATGTGCCATGAACCTTGCTTTGTAGTTCTTGATAATTCCATCTGTTGAATTCTTCCAATTGTAAATCCACTTGGAACTTACCATTGTCTTCTCTTGCAGTCTCAGAACCACATCCCAAACAACATTATTTATAATGGAATGGTACTCTTCAACCATGGCATCCTTCCATTCTTTCTTCTCTGCAACCTCTTCATAACTAGTAGGATCAACATCAATAATTTCACTTAACAATGCCATGTAACTAGAATATGGTCATGGTCTCTTTCTTTCTCTAAAATATCCATCTAGAGCACCATACTTCTCTGCATCCTGAATAATTTTGTGAGCCCAATTTGGTCTTCTCTTCTTAGTATTCATCTCTTGGGATGAATTTGTAGGTCTCTATGGTTATTCCATATCATGATATTCTAATGAAACATCATCACCTGCATCTATATATGTAACTCTGGGAGCTTTAGGATCCTCATCATGAATCTCTTCTAAATGATTTTGTCTTGATCTACTGAAAGTTGCATCCTCATTGAAGGTGACATTTCTACTAGTCTTAATCTATTGGTGACCGGGGATGTAAACTCTATATGCCTTTGATGTCTTAGTGTATCCAACAAATATACCCTTCTTTCCTGAAGGTTCCAACTTCTATCTTTTGTCCTTGGGGACATGTACATACACTGGAAAACCAAATATCCTTAGGTGGCTGACCTCTAGCTTTTCACCTGTAAATATTTATTCTGGTGTCTTGTTCCCAAGTACACGGTGGGGACTTATGTTATGTACATATAATGTGGTTCGAGTTGCTTCTCCCCATAGATTCATCAGTAAGTATTGATCATGAATCGTGGATTTTACTACTTCCATGATTGTATGGTTCTTTATTTCTTCCACACCATTCTGTTGAGGATTGTAGGGAGTAGAGAGCTCCCTCTTAATCCAAACTTCTTTGCAGAATGTCTTGAATTCGTCTGATGTGAATTCTCCTCCATTATTTGACCTCAAAATATTTATACTCTTTTCATAGAGGTTTTCAACAAGTTCCATGAATTATTTAAACTTGTTGAATACTTCACTTTTATCTTTCAAAAAATAAATTCAAGTTTTACATGAGAAAACATCAATAAATGAAACATAGTATACATTCCCGCTAATTCAAGTGGATGACATTGGTCCACAGACGCCTGAATGTATGATTTCCAAGGTTCCTTTGGCATTTATGTCACTTCTTGGAAATGGTTTCTTCGCGTGCTTTCCTTGTGCACATCCCTTACATATGCATTCATGATTGACTTAGATTTATGGAAAACCTGTCCCCATATTTCTCATGATTGGTAGTGCTTTGTAATGTATGTGAGAAAATATTCTATGTCATAACTCACTTGGAGTGACTGTAGTGTGTACTAATGTTGAAACTGAATGTCCCTTTAAATTGTATATACCTCCTTCTTGAACACCAATTACTACATCATCATAAATAGCCTTTCCTTTTGGCCACATGAGAACTTCTCCATCAATTAAAGCAACTATGAATCCTTTCTCATCCAAAGCTGAGATAGAAAGGAGATTCTTCTTCAAACCAAGTACATATAAAACATCCTTCATCTTCATAGGTTTTCCAGAATCCAATTTGTAAGATGATTCTCCTACTCCTTCAATGGGATACTTCATTTATGTCCCCGACAATGACACAAAAATATGTTAGCGCTAGAATTCAACTCAAGACTGCTATTGAGTCAAGCCTATCACATCTTGTTTCAAACTTTTCAATAGGGGTTTTAGAGATGGATAAATCCTTTCTTAGTTTGAAAGGAAATAATGGATTGATCTATTAAGATCACTTACCTAGTGCAACAAGTCAGGTAAATTAAACTAATGGCTAAATACTTAAGGCTTTGAGTGATGTGATTGAGAGAAGGGAAAGACAAAACTGATAAATCCACCAATAAACAAATCTTGTCCTTAAGTCCTTATACAATAGAAGAATAAAAATTTATCTAGAAATCATTCCAAATAAGATTTAAGGAGAAGAAACACCAATGTGGAAAACATTACTGAAAATCATTTAAAGAAATCTTCTCAGCACATTAGCATTTTTCATAACATCATATAACATCAGCAGAGTGTTTAAGAAGAAAAATAGGAAGATGATAAATAGAGAAGGAACACAAAACTAACCATTAACTTTATTAGCAGTTGAATTCTTTACATAGGCAAGATGAATCAAAACAATCTTTAGATATAAAATATCAAGCCAAAATAGGGATCGAACCCTTCTAGATCTCTCTGTTAGTCCCTCAGACTGAATCCCCCCTCTATTATAAAAAATGATAGTTTAAATAATAAAAACAATTATGCAACTATTCCTATTTTAATGAAAATCAAATCAAATAAAATCAGAGGAAATAAACTAAAATAGAACTAGTTGCAATAGGTGTCGAGTTGTTGAATGCTAGAGTGTATTGTTGGCTGCAAATCACTGCTCCCAGGTGCCTCATTTATGTTAACTTTTCTTCTAGAAAGATTGGGTATGATTTTCTCTCTCTTCGATAAGATCTATTTCTTTAAAGATTTGGATTTAATTCCCACTTGCATCCTTCGAATGGTTAAATGCTTCATGAAAAAATATCTAGAGAGTTGGGAAATCATTGATATACTTGATTGTTCTATCACAATGTCTACCACCTGTAAGTGTTCGATTCCATACCCTTGAGATATGAAATAAAACCTGGGATTTGATTTTGAAATATTTCCTATAAATCTGGATATGATGAGAAAAGTTTCTTGAATATGCTCATCAAACCTTTTGAAAAACTGTTTATTTGCAATTTTCCCTGCCATTTTTTCCAATAATAATTGTCATGAAAACATCATTTCTGAATATAGAACAACAAATTAGCAAGATGGAGCTAGAATATAGGCTCAAATAGTTTTAAATCTAATCTAAAGGAGATATCTTTGACCATATTCTAAAAGACTCCTCTTCTCGATCTCTAGCTATTAGAACTACCATATGAAAATCATAATATCTCATGGTACTCTGAAAGAAGAGGCTCAAGTATAATCTTAAGAGATGAAACCCTTATTTTCAAGTAAATCATACTAAACATTGTTTCCAACTGCTATGCCATGTTTGTTCATTATTTTATTGTTGTAACGATAGCTTGTGTGTTTTGATGACCCAAGGGCTCTCCCCTAATATAATACTTCATCCCTTGAATTGCCTTTTTCAATACCTGCAGGTAAGTTTTCATATCCATGCAAAACTGGGTATTCTATGTATGTGTTGTCACATTTATTTTTTGCACAACTATATATTCCACCTGACAGCTGACACATTGACAATATTATCCCCTCCTGCTCTGTGTCTTACTGTTTTCTCGTCACATTCCATTCATGGCATGAAAGTGTGGTTTCCAAAGTTCATTAGAACCTTTAATTGGCAGAGGCTCAAGCCAATTCTTTTAAAATTGAAAGAACCCCACGGTTTGCTGCAATTTCCTCTTTTCTCTGTAAATAAAACTAATGGCTAGAGACTTAAGGTTTTGAGTGATGTGATTGAGAGAAGGGAAAGACAAAACTGATAAATCCACCAATAAACAAATCTTGTCCTTAGTGTCCTTATATAGTAGAAGAATAAACCGTTATCTAGAAATCATTCCAAATAAGATTTAAGGAGAAGAAACACCAATGTGGCAAACATTACTGAAAATCCTTTAAAGAAACCTTCTCATCATATAAGAATTTTTCATAACATCATATAAAATCAACAGAGTGTTTAATAAAAAAAACATGAAGATGATAAACATAGAAGGAACACAAAACTAACCATCAACTTTATTAGCAGTTGAAGTATTTCATAGGAAAGATGAATCAAAACAGTCTTTAGATATACGATATCAAGCCAAAACAGAGATCAAACCCTTCTACATATCTCTGTTAGTCCCTCGTATTGAATCCCCCCTCTATTATAAAAAATGATAGTTTAATAATAAAAACAATTATGCAAATGTTCCTATTTTCTAGAAATCAAATAAAATATAATCAGAATGGGGACCAATAGTTTGAAAACCAAACTACCATTTGGCACTTTCCTTCAAAACGAACCATCCCAACTTCTATTCAAATCCAAAGATACGTTCCTTTGGATAAAACAACCGGATCATAAAACTCCTTTGCAACATATGCTACGCTTTATGGAGACATGGACCCTTCAAAAGGACATTCTACAACACAAGACACATACAACAATCTCTAAAGGTTCCAACAATCATTCCTTTTTCCATAGTAAGGTTACATGCCTCCAACAGTGCTGGCAAAATTTATCTTAACTCCACAAGCTGACTTAGATTTATGTGATGCATTTTATTTGCTCCAAATTTAATATATATGAGTCATGTAGCTTCCCACAACTCCCATGCAACCTTTGTATGCGTTTTCACACCCCAAACTTAACAAGTTCCCTCCTCAAATCAGTGTGCCCCTATTTTGTGCTTAATTTTTCTACACATATGACTTGGTTCAACCCCTCTAATGCATAAATTGACCTCCCAAACGAATATTCAATGCACTCAACAACCACTGTCCAAACTTGGCCCTCTAAAAGAAATATGAATCCTTGTGTGGCATTTACTCATCACTACTATTGGAATTTGCGTTGACAAGTGCAATGCCTTTGTTTTGTTGGTAATGGAAATATATACCACATCGATCAATGGGAGTAATATTTTATTTTTATATATGCCAATGGTTGCAAACCCCACCGACGCATTGTGCATAATAGTAGCGCCCCTTGTGGGCTCCTCCCTTGATTGTTTCTTGTGCTTGGTGCATGTTGCCTTGTGCATTGGCATTTGTGGTGTGACTTGCTTGTTGTATGTTTTTACATGTGCCTTCCTATATCTCTCAGGTGCTTGGATTTGATTTGGAGATTGGGCCTCAGGCCCAATAAATTTTATAAAACAAAAATTAAAATTTTGTTATTCTCGAGAGTAAAAATCTCTTGCCAATTGTTTTTAATGAAGGCGCTACTAGAAGTTCTAGTAGATTTTTTTTTTCTTTAAAATTGCTCAAGACAAAAAGAGAGCTAACACTTGAGTCTTATTCTTTGGTTCTCTCTTGATTAGTTTCATCATCTTCTACGACATGAGCATGATGTATTTTATACTTTCTTTTTCTAGACATGAACTTTAGAGTTGGGACAATTTATTGCAATGTGTCCCATCCTTTGACAGATGTAGCATCTGTAATTTGAGAAGTCTTTCTTAAAATTTTGAGTTTGTTGTAATCCATGAGGTTTCTTGTGTGAGTGAAATTCCTTCTTGTTCTTTCCTTTCCTTGCATGAGCTACTAGGGCTTGATTTTCTTCATCACCTAGTTTCTCTTCTCTTGATGCCAATCTAGCTTCTTCCTGAGTGCAATCCTCCCATAGTCTACTAAACCTTGTTAGCCTTCTTCTTGAACATATTCCTTGAATGAATTATTTCCAAGATCTGGGGAGACCATTCAAGGTAGTCATTACTAATTCAACTTCTTTGATTGTGTCTCCAATGGATTCAAGTTGTTCTTTTATTTGAGACACCCTTGTTAAGTAGGATTGGATAGTTTCTAAATTCTGCATCTTCACATTCTTGAATTGTATCCTCAAGGTCATATTCCGGTTGATATTGTTTCCTTCCTACAATCAGGATAAGGAATAAAACAATTTCTTGGGAGTTGTTAATGATGAGACATGAGGGATCAAATGAGCCTTGATAGAGTCAATAATGATTCTCTTTTCCTTAACTAGGTTTTTTTTTTCTTTTCCTTTTCCTCATCTTTGTCTGGTTCTGGAACTTCTTCTTTAAAGAAATATTCTAGATCATTCTCTTCCAAAATGAGCATCACTCTATACTTCCATGCTTTTAATTTATCAACACCCTCAAGCTTCTCATCAAACATGGTACTAGGTTCCATTTGTCCTTGAATGGTAATACAATAATAAAAATAAAAACTTTTCAAAGAGAGGCTTTGAACTTACCAGAGAGTGTGCTATGCCAAGGTGAATTTCTTCAAATTCATTCTGCAGCTTCCAAGACATATTAATCTAGGGTTTATGAGGAAACCCTAATTTTTCAAAATGTGAATTTTGGAATTCTACTTTGAGGGAAAGGTGCACCCTCCATAGGTGAGGTCCTTGGTAGATTTACTTTGACCAATGTCCTATAGAAAGTGGGAGAAATCACATTCTAGGGTTTTGTGTAGTTTCCGATAGTTGCAACAGTTGCAGTTTTCAAATCCGCATCAAACTGGAAATATAAACCCAAGGAAATATGTGCTAGGGTTAGGAGAGTCTTCTTATGTTTTTTTTTTCCCAAGCGAGTTCCTCCTAGACTGTGAAAATAGATTCTTTCAAGACCGATCTGATACCATGTTAAAATTTTTCTTAAGAAGTTAAGTGTATTCAATATTATTTAACTTTAGACTATTAAGACAATAATTGCATGCATAAGGATCACTGAAAGAAACCTGCGTGCACGCGATCTGGAGCAGTGGTAGCCGCTGGTGGTCGCCGCCCGGCCAAGATGGCTTCAAATCCGATTGCCGAAACCGAAGAAGATTTCTTGGAAGCCTTTAAAGCTATAGTCCGTTCGACAGGACCTTCCAAGCCTGTTCTTTCGACTAAGTTTGTTAAGAGGATGGAGGAAATCCCTTCTCTGGAGCTATCTCCAGAGGAGCCCTGCAAATTCGCCCTCTCTCTGGCAGAAAACGCCCTCATCGGGAAGTTCACCGGGCTA
>ML810478.1:44116-73184 GCA_009831015.1 Picea engelmannii | reverse complement strand
AACAAAGAGCGCAGAGAAAAGGAGGCAGCCTCCAACATCTTCTCAGGCTCTCAGAAAAAGCTGGATCCCTTCATTAAGAGTAAAATTCCACCCCCCTCGGGTTAATGCTTTGCTTCTGTCTTTTACTGTGCTCACAGTTTGTGCGAATTTATTCATGTACGCAATTTTTTCCATTCTCTCGAATTAGCTCCAGAAGTAGACGTGAATGGTTCCCCAAGACATTCACAAGAAGGATGACAGCACTGTTAGAGGTCACCATCCTTCTTCAGATTTGTAAATTTCTGATTCTGGCTGGCCAGAATGCCAACTAATGAAACATATCCGTTCCTGTTAAAAAAAAAAAAGGATCACTGAAAGAAACACATCCACAATATACACAATATTTTATCCTGGGAAACCCTCGTGGGGGAGAAAACCCTACAAATCATTTCAATATATATTCATCAACAAGTACAATGTCTCTCTCAAGAGAGATATCACCAAAAATAAGACAAACTAGAAACCCTAACCATAATCGGGTAGCGCACTACTAGACCAACATAGTCCTCCAATAGATAACCAAAACATTTACCAGAACACCCTTCCTTTGTAGTTGCATATCCTCCTCAGAATTGTGCACTTATTCTTATGTGAGAGAGCTTGTTGTGTGTTTTCTTCAAGTGAGGCTCCTAGCCTCTTATAAATACAATTTGAGACACCTAGAAATAGGTCAGGCCGACTTGTACACTTTACCCTTTCTATTTTACAATTGAATTTTTCCAAGGCACAATACGGATGAATTTACAAATATAACATAATATTATTCTTTAGGGTTTTGTCTTGGTATAAAACAATATTTACACAATAATAATATCTTCTGAAGCTACTCAACTTCAACAAATCATACTAGAACCAAAAAAAATCCTTGAAAATAGAATTAAGTAGCTGAGAAATATAGCAATTATTGAGTACCTCATCAAATGGAAAATCATACTAGTGGAAGAGGCGACATGGGAAGATGATTTCTTCATGCATAAACACCCATGGTTATTCAAGTATCAAGAAAATACTTTTTTGAATGGGAGGGGAATGTTAGGCCCTTGACAAAGCCTCATGCCAAGTCAAAAATCCTTTATTAAGACCTAGATATTGAATTATTACATTTATAGTGTCATATTTGTATGTAGGACATAACCCTTCATTGTACCCTTTCATTATAATTATACCTTGTGTCTCCTATATATATACAAAGGATACCTAGTCTTAGCATCGTCATATCTCCTCTTGTACATTCAATATATTGTAAAAGGAGGTTTCCCCCTAAAAGTGGATTGTCATTAATTGATTTTTATTCATTTTCAAGGTGTTGGTGCATAACATATTGAAAGGAATATGCACTTGATACAAATTATAATTGTAGTAGAAAATTTGAACAAAAATTCAAGGGAAAGAAACCTTACCCATATCCAAAAACGAACAAAAATCCCAAATCTACTGAGGAGAATTCCAACCCTAAAGGGGGGGACTCAAAGAAGAAAACTATGAATTTTGGTTATTGAAATATAGGATTTCATCTAGAACATCCATGAATGAAGAAAAAAAATGATTGTATGACACATACTCTTCAATAGAACAATCTTGGTGGGGACATACCAGAAAATTCTAGGAAGAAGTATGTTGAAAAGTCACCCCTATGATATAGAAAAAGGATGATATGGTCATGATTTAGTTTTTTTTTCTTCATTATCATCCACATGGAATATTGATCCATGATATTATAATCATATTTCCTCATCACATGATTCATTCACTTATTTGGAGCCATGCACCGATCCTTCCATTTTAATGGGAGATGTTACACTTGTTCAGGTATGTGGGAAAGGTAGAATTGATTTAGAACATGGACATTTTCAAAATGTGTCTCATGTAACCTAATTGTCCATAAATATACTTTCCATATATCATATCACACATTTAGGTACCGGGAAATGAGTGGATTTCACTCTGGATTCAGTAGTGATTTCATATATTTCTGATGGATCAAGGGCTGCTGTTGGGGTAGAATATCTTTAGTCCAGGTTGTATAATTTTTCCCATTTCATTCATAAATATCCTTCTACTATACTACTAACACATATTAATTAATTTAGCATTTTATCGCATGAAATATTTTTTCACCTCAATTACTGCTACTTGTAGCAACTTAACAAGAAGGGTATGGTGACAGGTTTGCTAAACATAAATTTTTTTGATGGAGTTTGTTAGGGCTGCATACTTAACAAGAATCCAGAAGAGAAAATTGTTAAGGGGAAGGAATGGAGGGCCTATTCACCCCTTGATATTTTTCATAGTCACATCATGGAACCATTCCGTTACCCATCCATGAGTTGGGCCAAGTATGTGTTGACCTTTATTGATGATTGTTCAAGGTACACCTAGGTGTATTTTCTCAAGAAAAAATCTAAAGTGTTTGAATATCTCAAAGACTTCAAAGAAATTGTAGAGAAGAAGTTAGGGAAGGGGATCAAGATCCTATGTATATATAATGAGGTGGATTATGTGAAAAGGGATTTCTAACATCTATGCACATAAGAATATATTGATTTTTAGCATATAGTTCCATATACTCTATAGAAGAACGAAGTTATTGAGTGGAAGAATCAATATTGTAAGGAGATGGCGACCAACTGCATGATATAGTCAAAATCCATTGCTCCCAAGATATGGGATGTATAGATTAATTGTGAATCCTACATAAAAATATATTTCCTCATAAATATTTGAAGGGAGTCACTCCATTCAAGGATTGAGCAGTAAGAAATCGAAAGTCACTCACTTTCGGGTATTTAGATCTTGTGCATGGGCACACATACCTTGAGAGAAGAGGAAGTATTTGGAACCCAAAAAATAAGAGAACATATTTGTGGGTGATACTAAGGGTGTTAATGGGTATAGGTTGTTGAATCCTTTAACTAAAAATATTTTCGTTGAAAGAAGTGTTAAATTTGAATAAGGCCCCTTACACACAATTGAAGAAAACCCTATTGCAGATGTACCAATTCTTGTTGATGTAGATATCACTGATGGATATTTGCATATTTCATATTTAGATGATGATGAAGCAAGTGAAATTGATGAAAGTCTTATTGTAGATCCAACACCCATACCATTTTTTGAACAACGTTCTCTTTAGGCGGCAGGTGATCTAGTTGATCCATAGAGGACTCAGTCAAAGTTTCACGATGCTCCATAAGAACTCATTGATACAAAGCCATTTATTCCTCTCCATTGTTACATTATCATTACTTTAGATCCACAATATTATGCATAGGATGTAGAAAATCCATATTGGAAGGATTCCATGGAGGAGGAGTATCAATCTCTCATGAAGAACCAAACTTGGGATTTTGTTCCCCTACCTCTTGGTAGGAAACTTGTGCAATGAAAATTGATTTATCAGAAAAATATGGAAAAATATGTAGTTGTCACTAAGTACAAATATCATCTTCTATCTAAGGGATTCTCACAGGTCGAGGGTATAAAATACAATGAGGCCTTTGCAATAGTTTCAAAGATGGATTCTACCAGGCTAGTTCCTTCCATTGTAGCAACTCGACATTGGGAGGTTAACCACATGGATTTGAAGAGTTCATTTATTCACAGAGATGTTAAAGAGGACATCTATATAGAGAAACCATTGGGGTATGTATAGGATTTTCCTCTTATTTGTTAATTGAGGAAATATTTTTATGGCATGAAGTAGGTACCCTGAGATTGGTATGAAAAGATGGATTATTTCTTGTTGTATCAAGGTTTTCCAATCCTAATATTTATATGATGAGACAATTTGAATCTCTTTTTTTTATATTACTTTATGTTGATTATTTACTAGTCACAAGGAGCACAGTACCATCCATTTCTTGAATAAAATTTGCATTGCATGATACATTTTCTATGAAAAATATGGGGATGTTGCACTATTTTTTTGGTCCTGAAATCATCCATTCTGCTTTAGGAATCAATATGGGATAAAGTAAGTATGCCTATGATCTAATCAATTGGTTTCAAATGAAATATTTCATGTTAAATTCAGCATCTTTTTTTCCGGAGTTAAGCTTGAGGATGTTGCTACAACACCTTTGGTATATAATACCAGGTACAAACAATTGGGTGGGAGTCTACTATAGCTCACCCACTCTAGACCTGAGACCTCCCATATGGTTGGGGTTGTTTCTAGGTACATGTAGGATCCTCATGAGATACACTAGAAATATTCCAAGAGGATTATTAGGTATGTTAAGGGTACTCCTATTTTGGGCTTCATTATGCATCATATTGCACATTAGATCTTGTTGGTTGTACATATTTTGATTGGGATGGTGATGTCACAAATCACAAGTTCACTTCTAGTTATATTTATAGTTTTGGTGTAGGTCCTATATGTTGGTCAAGCAAGAATAAATTCATTGTTTCTTTATCATCCACAGAGGCCAAGTATAGAGGTGCAGTGAATGCAACAACCCAAACCATTTGGTTGCAACATATTATTACAGAGTTTGGTATCTAGTTTTACCATCCAACTATCATATGATGTGACAATTAGAGTGCTATATAGATCTCCATAGATCCAGTTCAGAGACAAAGGACCAAACATATAGAGATTCACATGCACTACATTAGAGGGATGATTCATGACATGGTCATTTCTCTACAATACTTTCCATCAATGGAACAAGTTGTAGACATATTCATCGAGTATTTCACCAAGAATAAGTTCAAATACTTGTGAGCACGCTTGGGAGTGGTTAAGACTTCATAAGAGTCTACATAGTCAACTATGGATCATTCTCTTTTGAGGGTTTTTTTTTTCCACTGGGTTTTCCCTCTTTCCTCACTTTTTAGAATAATGTTTTTAATTGGGCACTAAAAATGGCTTCATATTTCCAAGAACCAATTATTTCCATGCATCATACTCACCTAAGTTATGATTAAGGGGCGTTGTTGGTGTACATGCATTATTTTCCCTCACATGCATACCCATTTTCACTTTCCATGCATGAGCTAGTTCACTCCCCTTTGCATGCATGAGCTAGTTCACTCTACTTTGCATGCATGGGATAGTTTACTCCACTTTGCATGCATGAGATAGTTCACTCCACTTTTCATGCATGAGCTAGTTCACTCCACTTTGTGTGTATCTAAGATTATCATAGTTGCATGACCAATTCTTATTTATTGCATTCAATTGCATTGTATTGTAAAGGATTATTCATTCATATGTGGATGATTATTATTCTTTCAAAGGTTAATGAGAATTCAATTACTATTTTATTCTCTTATTTTTTCCTTCTCAATTGCTATTATATTAATTTTCTAATAGGTTCTAGATCTTGCAGGTGTACAACATTTTCTACATCTTGAAGTTACATAACCGTGGATAATGATAGGAAAATTTTCAGAATAAGGTAATACCTACTCTCCTCTCTTCTTAGCATGATTTTAATGTAGGGATTTATGTTCTTGTTAAAGAAGGGGGGCCATTTCATATGATATTTTTTTTCTCAAAGATATTTTAATTCCTTGAAACTTATTTTTGCCCCCCTACTTAGTCCTTTGGATTATAGCATAGATTTCTTATTATACCTTGTAGCATTAGAATAAACCATAGAGATGGTTTTGGTACAATAAAATGTTATCGATCAAGAAAACATGGTGTATTACCTTAGTATAAACCTTGCGATACCTGAGCTTAGGTTCCTGCATGTTGAACAATTGGCCTTGGTGGTAATTCATGTCATTTAATGGCTTTGAACTTACATTTTACTTAGGAAAACCATGGTCCTCACGGAGATGAATCCCTTCTAGTTTGTATTGATCGAGGGACTCATATGGGGTAAGTACAACAAATGCTTTGCGATCCCCAAGAATTTGATATTTATTTTTCTTTAACCAAATCAAAGAAATCATTGGTTTTTGTTGAGTTGATATCAAAGTTGTTGAAAGAGGATGAGGATAATCCTAAAGTTGACTTGTTCCCAAATGAGAACATATTCTTAATTTCCTCAAGTGATCCTTGGTATGGGGATATACTTGTGTATCTATAAACTTAGAGGTTCCCTCTTAGCTTCTCACGAGACGAATGACATCATGTGCGTAACCATGATAAGAACTACCTCATCACCGGTAACACTTTATATCACTAAAGGGTGGCTTCTATATTGCAACGTTGATTGATTCACGAGGAAGTGAAGAAGGTTTTAAATGATTTCCATAGTGGAGCATGTGGTGGTCACCTATCAGGGTTTCCTACAACCCAAAAGATACTATGCACTGAGTAATTTTTTCCTTCTATTTTCAAAGTATGTGTTGAAGAAATGAGAAAGTTCCATCAATACCAAATGTTTATGAGGAAAACACACACACGTATCTCTCCTCTATTTCTTATTACATCGATGGCCCCTTCATGAAGTGGGGGGTTTATTTCACGACCTGTCATTTGGCTTCAACTAGGGGGCATAAGTACATTATCATGGTTGTCATCTACTTTACTAAGTGGGATGAGGCCATGCCAACATTTTATAATGATGGTGAGATGATTTTATTGTTCCTATTCAATCAAGTTATAGTGATATTCAGTGTGCCTAGGGATATTTTCATTGATCATGGAAATCGGTTTTAGAACAAGATGGTGTTTGAGATAGAATCCAAGTTGCAGTTCCACCAGTGATACTCATCACCTTATTATACACAAGATAACGATTAGTTTGAGGCAATGAATAAGTCCTTAAATATCATTCTTTAGTGGATATTCAATGTGAGTAAGAACAACTAGAACTTGATTCTTTTACCAACCTTATGTTATTACCAAACCTATGTTAAGACTTCCATGAGGTTTACACCTTTCCAAATTATTCACGAGGTGCAAGCAATCCTTCCAATTGAATGTGAAATTCCTTCATTGAAGTTAGTGATAGATCTCCTTCTTGACATCACTTCCCTCAATGGGATATTAGTTCACTTGGAACATCTCGATGAGTAACACAGAGATGCAGTCACGATAAATGAAGCACATAAGAAACATGTCAAGGCTCAGTATGACAAGTTTGTCTTGTTTAGCATGCACTTATATTGAGAGGAGTGGGTGAATTAGTATAATAACTTTTTTTACTCTATAAAAAAATCGTCAACCATAAGAAAAAAATCACATATGAGATCTATTAATTGTAGAACATGGGACATAAGATTTATGTGGAAACCCTTTCAAGAGAAAACCACAAAAAATATCTTTATAATTCTTTATAGGCACCAACCCATTAGATACACCAATCTCCACTAGTACAAAACCTGATAGGAACCAACCCACTCTTATATATTTTTGTAGACACCAGTATACTAGAGACACCAATCCCCACCTCTAAGAACCAACTTAGCAAGAGACACCAGTCTCTTTTTTGAGAAGCACCAACCTTCAAGTTATAAATTATTCAAAATATAATAACATTCATATTACCTTCACATATTCTACTTGCTACTTTTGCCTTCACCAAGTCTAGCCAAAATTTGAATTTCCAAATGAAATTCATGGTAACTTTCCCAAAGATTGTTGTTTTTGGAATCTTCCCAAGAACAAACGTGTACAACATGCCACATATCCAATTTTTCAAATGTGATTATGAAATTTTTACTTGAGGTGCTTTTGTATGTCTCCTCATATCCATGAAAAATTACATAGAATGAAAAATCCCAGAAAAGAAGTTATAGAAAAAATGCAAAACTAACCTATTTGAAATTTATTTCAAGACCAATCAGGAACCCTAACTTATATAGGGCATATCTCAAAAATTGTAGCGAAAAGAATTATTAAATTTTTACCTAATGTACTTCTATATGTCTCCTCAAATCCTTTAAAATTTCACAGCCCGAAAAGTCCCAGAAAAGAAGTTATAGAGAAAATTCCAAATAGACTTGTTTGAAACTGATTTCAGGACCATTTAGAAAACCTAATTTCCATAGGGAATATCTTAGATAGTATAGAGAACCAAAATCTGAAATTTTGACCACATGAAACTAGATTTCGCGCCTCCATCTCCTCAAAATTTCACGGTAAGAAAAATTCCATAAAATAAGTTATCATGAAAATTCCAAATCAACTTGAAACTGATTTCACAACTCTCCCCTTTTGGAATGATATTCAATACTTTCTTATCCACTTCTTCAAATGTTATTTCATTTTTCACCCACACTCTTTCTCTCAATATCTTTCACAACTCTTCCCTTTTGGAATGATATTCAATATTTGCTTATCCACTTCTTCAAATGTTATTACATTTTTCACCCACACTCTTTCTCTCTTCTTTTTTTATGCTTTACCATAACCCTTCATGAAGGGACATGTTGATTAAAAAAGACACAACACCCATTAATCAAATAATTAATTCCCTCTTTTTATTTCACTTTCCCAAATACCATGTGAAAATACCACGAGCTTCCAAACCCATGGGTTTGAAACCACCATTTCAATTTTTTAATTTTCATGTGCACCCCCTTTTTTAATATACTTGTAAACATATATCTATCTATCTATATATATATATATATATATATATATATATATATATATAGAGAGAGAGAGAGAGAGAGAGAGAGAGAGAGATTGTAAACCCGTAATATGACATTAATGACAACAATAATCCTTTGACATCAATGACAATAATTCCAACACCTTAGAGACAACTTCATTGTTCATATTCAATCAAGTTATAGTGAGATTTTGTGTATCTGGGGATATTGTCACTAATCATGGAAATAATGTTCATAAAAATATGATTCCTGAGCTAGGATCCAAGTTACGGTTCCTCCGGGAACACTCATCACCTTATTATCCACAATATAATAGTCAAGTTGAGGCAGTGAATAAGTCCGTAAAGACCATTCATTAGTGGATAGTTAGTGCGAATAAAAAAAATTGACACTTGATGATTTTCCTAGAAATATGGGAAAACCAAACTTTTGTTAAGACTACCATGAGCTTTATAACTTTCCAACTCATGCAAAGGGTGGAAGAAGTCCTTCCAATTGAATGTGAAATACCTTCATTGAAGTTAGTGATAGAGCTCCTTCCTGACACCACTTTCCTTGAGGATGGATTAGTTCACTTGGAACATATCGATGAGTAACATAGACATGTAAATGAAGTATATAAAAAACATGTCAAGGCTTAGTATGGAAATTCTATCTTCCCTCGATTATTTTCTAAAGGAGAATTGGTCCTAGTTTATGATCAAGACATAGATTCCTTGGGGGAAAGAAATTTCAACCCCATGTGGTATGATCCATATATTATGAGGTGTGTCCTAAAAAAAGGATCTTATGAGTTATTCGATTATGAAGGGAACGTTCTTCTCGAGCCTTGAAAGGGATCTATTTAAATAGCTACTATGCATAGAAAACAATGGCTAAACATATCCTCTTGTAATTGTTATATATTAATAGTCTAACATTAGTTAGTTTAATTTTTAATCTTTTCAACCTTTGATGATAACACTTTGTGCTTGGTTGGAAGATTTCATCAAAATCACTTTTGTTTGTGGCATTCATGTATGGTTCTATCTGCCACACAAAGAACCTCTTTTATGTGGCTTGGGTGATCTATTCTCCCACAGGCTAGCTTGTGTCTTCAGGAGGTGCTTGTCTTGGTATGGAAATAAATAATGTGGATGAGTATAGTTTAGTAATTGAACTGCTAATTGAAGCCACTTTACATTGCATTCGACATTTATTAGTTCACTTGGATTCACAAATAGTAGTGCCACAATTGAATGGCATGTATAGAGTTTGCGATCCTACACTTCTCTGGAAGGTTTTACGATTGTGACTTCTCGAACAATATTTTTATTTTATTACTTGTGTACATGTTCCAAGAAGTTTTAATCATTTATCTGAAACATTATCTAATTATGTGTTAGATTGACATATGTCACATTAATAGAGCCAAAGAATGCATGTACATAATTCATGGAAAGCAAGTAAATCATATTAAAAATATAAGTAAGGCCACAAAAGTTTGTATATATTAATATTTCATCAAGTACAAAAATGTGGAGAATAGTTTACAAAATTGGGCATCCTATCCATTAATAATACACATAAGGTTGATAATGAAAATAATATGTAGGCATTTGTCCCTGTCCCTACATAGGTCTCATGGTATAAAATGATGGAATTCACCACTCATTAAAATAGTTGCAACCTGGCTCGTCCTTGATCTATGCCATGGGAGCCTGTCGAGTCAAGCTCTCTAGGTTCCTCTATATGGACCATAGCACCCTCTCGGACTCTCCCCTAGGATAGTCTCCACCCCTACCCCTATGCCTATGTCGTGCATATCCCTCAAGCCACACTAATACAATATATGTATCACTAGAAATTTTTGGTTAGCTATGGTTCACACCAAAAATATTTTCCTCTTATTTAATAATAACATTTAAAAATACTAAAAATTCAAACAATTTGAAAATTTAAAAATATTGGTAGTTGTCGATGTCCAATATTAACTTTGGATTTAAAAATGAGAAATCGACAAGCACATAGGGAATTCAGGGCCTAGTTATCATCAATAACCAATGATTTCACCACTTCAATCTCCCTCTCTCTCCAGGTAATAGACATCTGCAAATTTTCATCAGTTTTTAGCAAGTTAGAGGTCATTCTTCCATCTTTTGGGAGTCACTCACTTATTTCCTTGAGGATAGGAGGAAGTCCTCACACCTTTTCCTCTTGTAGGGTGCAATTAGGGTCATCCATTTTCACCCCATGAGTGGAAGAGGAACGAGTGCGCTTCCCCTTTTGTGAAAAGGATGCCCCTTAGCTAAAATTTGCATGAATATTGACATAAAATGGTATAAATTGAAGAGAATGAGATGGGGAACTACCTGGTCCTAATGAATTGTGATTGTTTCGGTGGAATATCCCACAATATTTTCCACGGGTTTGTAGGAAAATTTGGGCTCCAATAAAGGGTTTGGTAAAAATGACAAATGCTTTGTTAAAAATTCATAACTTTTTATCCACTTTTGTATAGTCTAAGTTGTCTTTTTGATATTTTATTGTTAATAATTGCTAGGAATAATGCTAAAAAAAATTCTTTGATAGATTACAATTGTTTTCTTGCATTTGCGATAAAAAGTATCATGCCTTTATGAGTGTTTTTCAACCACAATTGGTACATGTTGAGAGGTAATTATCTCAAAACTAGAATTAATTGTATCCTGGTCCAATTTTTCCTTAGATTCAACCCCGACAAGTTGTGACAAAATCCCCTCTTTCCTTTTGACAAGTGTTTTAAATTGCATGGTAGATCCTACCTTTCACGGGTTCCCTAGTTAGAACCTTGATTGCAGTTTGGTGCCATGCTAATTATTTTCACGGGCTCAAGAGCCCTCTTAGTGCTTCCATGACTTCACATCAAAGCCACATGACTTATTCTCAATATTCTTATGCTAAATACCCATAGGGATACCACATTTATGTTTTGAGTTGCATTGACTGCATCACATGCTTTTGATCATGCTTCTAAGCCTAATTCCTATTTCAATTTTCCTTGTGTTTCTCATTGCCTGCATTCTTTTAATCCATTTTCCTTTGAATCTGTCTCCTTTGTAACCCAAAATCTTATATCCTTGGAGGAAACATTCCTAAGTGTCCATATCCTACAAATATTTCTTGCATATTGAAAAGGTATGTTCCTCACGCTTGGAACTAGTTTTCTTTCCCGCAAAACTTATTTACTCCATTGTAACATAATATTCTTTTTTTTATTTTTAAATATTTAATAATATGAAAAAGAAAAAATAAAAATCAAATATTATAAAATGAGAGAGGGGGGAAAGAATCAAGATCTTTTTTTTTGTTGTAAGTTTTCCCAAGTCATATATCCCTTGAGAAAAGAACCAAGTTTTGATTCGTTTACTAAACAAGTTGGGTTTAGTATAGCCTTAGGAATCTGAAACTTGATTTTTGAGTTTTATTACTCCTTAGGCTAGTTAATACTCTTCCAATCACTATGGAGAGTTCATTTATGCCTCTTGTCTCACAAAATTATATCATTGTTTCACTTTGTGTCAAATGATTCCAAAGTCACCATTGTGTCATTCTTATGTTCAAGGAATATTTTTAGCCAGTGTCAACCATTTTTTAGTTGTCTCTTGACCCTCCATGTTTTCCTTCCCACTTGTCAACGTTGTCTCAATATTAAAAATATATGTTTTTTTACTCATGCCAGTGTGGAAGGTCTCCATTGACTTCTCCCTGGAAGGTCAACTTTATTGACTTCGACACATTTCTCTAATAATTTGACCTAGAGAAACACCTTGGGCATATTTTCATCACTGATAGGTTACCTTGTGATAAAAAAATGACATTAATAAATGGTCACTAACTGAGTGGTTTCCCTTGTGTTTGAATTCAAGAAATTTATTCACACATTGTGATTCATGCAATACCTTGGGTTCCATTTTCATCATTGGTGGAATTCCTTACCTTTGTCAATGGTTTTCATTATTGATCATTGTTGAAAGGGTCTCTATCATGTGTTATTCCATTTGAAAGATGCTAGAGATGTATTAAGTGGTGTGTCCTTATACTTTTTTTTCTCAGTCCTTATAAATCACTATCCTTATGTTCACTCATGTTGGATGATGGGGGATGCCTTAATGTCATCCTTCCAATGGATCTCTTCCAATCAACTTCGACATATTTTCTATGGGAATGGGATTTAGAGCCTTCATAGTACCTTGGGGATTGTAGTCATCAATGGAAGTTTCCCTCACTATTGACAATGGGACTACATCAATGTCCCCTAATCGATAGATTCTACAAGTGTTAAAACTCAACACATCTATTCACACTTTCTATAATGTACTAGGTACCTTGACACTCATTATCATTATCGATGGGTTGTCTTGAGTTTATTAATGGTATATATCAATGACCAGTAATAAAATTTGTCTCCCATGTTCAACATCAAATCATTTATTCACATGGTGTAAGTGTGTAACTTCGACATGTTTGAATTTGAATACCTTGGGCCATTAGTAGAATCCTCTCATTATGTTGATGTTCAAGTTACACAAGACTGTACCACTCACCCCTATGAAATTTTTACCTTCAATAGGATCAATTGTCCACTTCATTTATCCAGTCATCATCCTAATGTATATTGAGACATAGCTCCATTGTCTATTTATTCATGGATATGATCTATCTCACATGGATCCATTGTGTTTCTCTTTTGTGGCCATACTTGCTAATTTTATATATACATGGATCGACTTTGTATTTTGTCATGGACATGATCATTTCTTATTTATGTGCTTCATGGATACAAAATTGGTTTGATTTAGAATCCATTCTTATCCACACCTATGAATGGGTATCCTACCTCAGGAAGAGACTCATCTCATACCTTGTATTATGTTGCAGGTACTTCCATGATATGATGTTGGGTGAAATCCATCTGGCCCCACTCAAAATATTCCTCCACCACATTATACTATATTTTGGCCATGAGTTTCCCTTCTGACCTAATAGATTAGGGGGAATCTATATCATCTTTGGCCACCCCATTTTATCCAAGATGCACTATATTATCCTTAATACATCCTTCTTCTTTTTTTAATTTTGTCGACTATTGATTTTCTTAACTCTACCAAATGAGCCTCCTTTGCATATAATCACTAGTTTCCTTATAAAAGAGGGAAAGTATTTGCTATTTTCCTTAAGAAAATATGCATATGCATTCTCAAGTGAGTGAAAAATATAAAAATCACAAAAATTATGGGCTCCTGTATGGAGTTTATGGGAAAATTTGTTTCATAACTTACCAAGTATTGTGGGGAATGGTCTCAACCACATTGAAGTGGTATAGATAATATCTCAAAGGAGGAAAACTTATAATATACTCCCATGATATAATAGTTATTATCCAATCCTAGACAGTCAAAGATATTTCCCAAAGGTTTTTATGACTAGAATCTCCTTGATTTATTCCATCTCCCACTTTCCAATAAAGAGATATAAGACTTGATCATCTATCTCTTCTTCAAGAAGAGAAAAAAACTAGAGATTGAGTAGTATTAAGTGGCCTAGGGAAAGAGGATTTGTTGCGATTTCACCCTAGTCATTAATCAAAGCTTACTCTTCCATAACCCACTATCTAGGTAACCCACATGTATAAATCCTTACCTTAATTGTCTCTCAAACCTTCACTAGCTAGGTCTTGCTGACTTGACATCCCCCAAGGTTTAATTTTCATAAGGCCCACTGTATCCATTGTTTTTCCTATTGATATACATATTTTATAGGGCTACTCTCTTTAGTTTCATGTCTAGTCAACCATAGGTTGATTGTTTTCATTTGTTTAAAACAAATTTATCCATTATGGCTAACCAAATGCTTCACTTTTCATGTGGAAAACTTGGACTTTATCTTGAGGAAGAACCACCAATATTTAGGAGAAGGTTGTTGTTTAGTGCATATGAAATTGATCTAGTAGAGTCATAGAACATTTAAACATGTTTTGAGGAGAGTGAGTAGGTAGATGTTGAAGTGGTTGATGAAATTATTCCACCAAACTTCAACCATCCTTTGAACTATCCTTTTGACCCCATACTCCTTGAGGTAAGGATACCTTTTAGTGAATATTTTTCATTCTTTAGTAATCCTCGCTTGATGTCAATTCCGAGTGCTTCATCAAGTATGGAAGAGCCCATGATCTCCTCACCAAGTTTTACTGGAGGAGTCCTAGTGATTTCCTTCTAACCATATATTAGTGCCATAGTTCCTACTCTATTCATGACTAATACATTAGGTTTCGCTATTTGGGGAATGCCATAAGTAACTTCATTTCCTTCCACGAGTGTACTTAGTGTGAGAATGCCCATCACATTAGTGTCGATGCCCACATATAGATTCATGTTAGGTGGGGAGAAAATCCTTAGTTCTAACACTAGAGGTGGATCTCCATCTACTTATGGAATCCCTATAGGAAACCTAGTAATTCCAAATGCTATATTATTGTTTGGTTGGAATGTCCATAGTGGCTCTATGACTTCTCCTAGTAATGTTGGGGACATTACTATTTTCGGTGGATCTAATATTCCTTGGGTATCCATACTTTTTGTAGCACACAAAATCCCGTGAGTAGTAATCCTTTTGGGAGTGTCTATGTTCCTGGGGTTAATCTTCCTAGGGGAATTCATGATCTTGGGAATAATAATCCTTCTGGGAGTGTCAATGTCCCTGGGGGGAATCCTCCTAGTGGAATTTATGGGCCTAGAAGTAACAATGATTTTGGGATTTATTTTATCTTGGGGGGAATTCCTTTTGGGGAAAAAATCATTTCCGGAACCCTTATGCCATTGGAAAATACAATATGCGGGGACCTCAGGGTCCATCTGGTTCATAAGAGATTTCATCCTTCTACTCGAATACATTTTATGATAAGTATTTTCCTTTCTTGGTGAAATTATATTTTTTTTTTTTTCGTGATTTACGAATGAACCCATCCTACATAATCCTGTATGGTTAAACATTCCTGTAAAAATTCCATCCAATATACCAAAATTTGATAAAAAAACCTAGAAAAGACTCATCGATGCACATAATGACATATCATCTCTAGTGCTCATCCAAATCATTAATGTATGATAGTATTCAATTGCATATTTTCCAAAGAACCTTGAATGAAAGTGCTACAAAATTGTACATTAATTTAAAATTAACTTCCTATATTAACTTTACTTCCTTATCCATGGAATTCTTAATGCACTTTCAGTTGCTAGCTAGGTATGAGACATGGATATAGCTCTTAATATCCTTTCATTATAACATCACCACCCATATTTTTCATCATATCTAGGAGTGGAGGCAGTTTCATAGTCCCATATGGGCCAATATTCTCAACGAACTCCTTACATATTGGTTTACCAAGTCTCTATTACCTCCCATGGCCAAGTATTTTTCTATGTGAGGGGTGGTGATAAATAAGAAGGCTATACTTCATGCCCATCATTTAGACCTAATATAATATCAGTTTGGAAGTTTGTATGATATCATTCCACATTCTCTGAGGTTGTTGATTGAATCTCACAAGACAAACCGAGGACCACATGTTGATGGCGTGTTCAGTTCCATTTTCAGTGTATCTATGGGTTAGTTGGGCCAATTGAGTCTCTCATCAAACCCACCAGATGTTGGGTCCACTACTCAAACTAGTATAATCCCCACTCAAACCTCTAAGGTGAATTCAGTGCATTGCACACAATCAAAGGATCATTGACAACTTGGAGGAAATAATAGGAACAAAAAAAAATTCTAATATTGAACAAGGGACTCATCAAGCCAAAACAATGATAGTGGAGGAAATAAACAGAAAAGAAAGATGAAATACCCTTGTAATATTTGTGGGGATGATCATATTACTTATCAGTTCCTAAGAATGGATGAGATTCATCATTATTTTTCTCAGCATGAATATTCCTAGGATCCTACTGTGTTAACTAATCAATTTCCTACAAAACAACAACAAATGGGTGTATCAAATCCTACCCCTCCTCAAGAAACCATGCGTTCATGTGTGACCAACCAATGCTTTTATAGACATGAGATCATAATTACAAAAATCTTGAGAGTGGTCCTTTGAATAAGAATCCATATCCCTCTTCCCAACCAAATGTCCCTCTCCATATAGAGAAGCCACCACTTGATACAATGCTTCACCCACAAAAGGGTACTCTTCATTTATTGACACCTAATCCCAATGCACTAGTTATCCATAATTTCAATATTGTGGAGGATTTGGCCCAATAACCATGTTCCATGCTTTCCCTCAAAGTTATGAAAAGTTGTCCCATGAAGTGAAAGGCATTGTTTTCAACCATAGGTGGGGTTGACACCTTAGATTCAAACATGATAACATTTTATATGAAGAAAAGTTGGCATATACTCTCCCATAAAATAACTTTTCATATTCAATTGATTGAATGTGGGAAAAATATCTTCTAGTTGTTGACGAAGGAGATTTGACTTGCATAATATCCATGTCACGTTGGAAAGCTACAAGTTCTCCAGAGATTGGTCCATATAAAACCATGCCAAGGAGTTTAATAGATATATGTTTATGCCTCATGGGATCCTTACTGCATTTCCCATAGAGTTAGGTGGTAATACCATTTCAGTGGAAGTCAAAGTGGTTGATGTCCCTCTAGAATATAATCTTCTACTTATGTTAAGCCCTAGATAAATCCCCATGTTATGTATATAACCCATTATTAAGCTCTAGATATTGAATTATTACATTTCTAGTAGGTCAGATAGAACCCTTCATTGCACCCTTTAATCATAATTATATCCCTTTGTCTCCTATTTATATCAAGGAGATATAGTATTAGGATCATATTATCTCATCTCATGTTGTATTCTGAAGTGGATATATGGTAGAAAGAAGTTTCCCCCTCAAAGTGGATTGTAATTATTGACTTTTTATCATTTTGAAGGCATTGGATCATAACATTTGGTATCAAAGCTCATTAATCCTAGGGTTTTTATTCTCCAAGAAAGTCATCTTAACCTTTTCGCTATAATGTTTTTTTTTGGGACGATTCAAACCGTGAAACTTGGAGGTTATTTAGAGTACATATGAAGGTATTGATGGTAAAACGTTTAGCATCTAGGTCATCACAAGTTCAGAGATACACCCCGTAGAAGATATGGTATATGGATAGTCCTATTAACTAGTCTCAAACAAATGTTCTGGGTAAAATAGTCATATATTCTTCAGAAAGGATCCAAATTGCGTGAGACCAGTTGAGTTGGAAAGAGGAAATTATTTGGTATTTCTGGTACAAGTTTCAAATTTGTGTATCAAATATGTTTCACAAGGCATGATGTACAAGTTCACTTTCATGGAAATGCCAAAACTCAACAAAGTGTTGTGAAGTTACCCTAACTTCCACTTGGCACATAAAATTTTGATTAGACCCATGGCATTGAAGAGAAGAAATTTCTAAGTGTTATAGGTCGAAATATTAGGCTCATAAGGACCAGAATTTGATAAATACATAAGAAGGAATGTAGATGACACAAAAAAGAATATAGATGAAAATAAGGAAGAAATACAAAATTCTATGAACGAATTGCAAAATTCCATATTTTGTCTGATGATTCAGAATCTAGATGAAAAAATCCCTAAAGAAGATATCAAAATTCCAAGAACCCATGAAAATAAAGGTAGTAGTCATGTTGAACAACCTGTTGACAATAAGAAATTCTCAAGTAGATTTAATTCTAATAATGGAGTTAATTATGGTGGGGGTCCTAAATTCAACCTTCCTAAGATTGAATTAAATAAGTTTCATGGAACATAGGTCTTTTCCTGGGTAAACCAAATAGAGAAATATTTTGAACTACATAATATTATGAATGATAAGAAAGTGATTCACATAGCAACTTTGAAATTTGAGATAAAACCATATCAATGGTACCAATGTATAGTAAAACAACAACCCCCTTTCTATCATTATACTTGGGGTTTATTTACAAGGGACTTATAAGCACAATATGGGAATGTTTGGGAATGTTGGGTATGTGTTATATTCTTTGCATGTGTGTGTGTGGGCGTGTCAAATTTGAAAACTGCGTCTGACGATCCCAACTCCCTTCGCTCTTTGTGTCGTTTCCACCAGGCACTTTCCTCGAGGGGTCCTAGGGGGGTAGGTATGCCCCCCCCCTGGTTACGCGCAACACCCCATTTTTTTTTTGGGTGGTTTTTGCTATTTTATCGAATTTTTCTATTTTAGCAGTTTTCTAAATTAATCTCGGATTAAGGGATTAGGGTTTTGGTAGCTACAAAATACCTAAAACATTTTATATATTGTATGGTGAATGGTGAAATTAATACAATGAAGAGTTGAAAGATGCAACACGAAGGAAGGTTGGTTTTCTCTCGGATAAGGGTTTCCAGCGTAAATCTCTGTGTACTATGTGTATGAGCCATTGATTAATTTATGTCTTTCTTAAGAATCTATATCCATTGCTTTACTTCACAGGTTTAAAAATTACATGTGGTATCAGAGCTCATTTTTGGATTCAAAGGGACGCCTTTGCTGCTGAGGGTTTGACTCGGTCTCGATAGATCAATTTTATCTTGGGTCTGTGATAAACCTGGTTTTAGTGGGAGATTTTGCAGTGGTGATTCAAGTGTAGAAAGAGTAATGACGAGCTCTTCTAGAATCAAGATAGACAAGTTCAACGGTAAAAACTTTGAGCTATGGAAGCTCAAGATGGAGGAACTTCTTGTAGAAAAAGAACAATGTTTCACTATGGATCCTGGTACACAACCTACTAGTATGTAGCCTACTGGCACACATGCGAATGGTACACAACCTACTAGTACACAAACTACTAGTACACCACCTACTAGTATGTTGAAGGAATATTGGGAGAAGTTGGACAACAGAGAAAGAAGTACTATTCAACTATGCCTGGTAGATTCAGTGTTGTTCAATGTATTGGGAGAATCTATAGACAAGGAACTATGGGATAAGTTAGGGAATTTGTATCAATCAAAGTCCCTGGTAAACAAGTTGTTTCTTCGAAAGAAGTTGTATCATCTTAGGATGGAAGATGGAGATTCTATGACAAAACATCTAAATGCCTTTAATACTCTGGTAAGTCAACTTGTCTTTGTTAATATTATGATTACAGAAGAATATAAGTGTATTACTTTGTTATGTTCTTTTCCAGACTCTTGGTATAATATGGTTGTAGCAATTGGTAGTACCATTCAATCTACATTGAAGTATGAGGATGTAGTTGCATCCTTGTTATCTGAAGAGATGAGGCGAAAAATCATGGATGGTCATAACACAGATTCTTTATTTGTAAGATGTCATACTCAAGACAGGAATCTTGGTAAGTCTTCGGGGGGGAGATCTAAATATACAGGTAGATCTAAGTCTCCAGGAAAATATTTGAGGAAATGTTGGAAGTATGGTAAAATAGGGAATTATAAGAAAGATTGCAAGTCTAAGAAGGTTGATAAACCAAAGGGATCTGATAGTACCTCTTCCAGAGAGGCAAAAACCTCCACTGAAGAAGGAGTTGATGTTTACTTGGAATATACAGGTACACATGCAGATCATGATGTATGGTTGATCAAATTAGGTGTTTCATACCATATGAGTCCTCATAGGGAGTGGTTCTGTGAATATGAAAAATATGATGGTGGTGATGTATTCCTAGGAGATGACTCGACAACCAAAATCATGGGATGTGGAAGGGTTAAGTTGCTGATAAAATATGAAAGGATTAGAACTCTCCCCAGGGTTCTGCACATTCCAAAACTATCAAGGAGCCTAATATCTGTAAGCAAGTTGGATGATGCAGGAGTGGATATTGTATTGGGAAAGAGCACTTGCAAGATGGTATGAGGAGAAATGGTGTTGATGAGGGGAGTTCAGTGTGGAAATCTATACAAGTTGTTGGGAAACACTTATACTAATGGGTGTAACAGTTTTTTTTTCCTTGAGCAGACAAATAAAGAAGACAAGACCAATACTATCCCTAGAAACAAGACCATGTTGTGGCATCAAAGACTGGGGAATATTGGAGAAAAGGGCCTTCGAACACTACATGGTAAAGGTATGGTTGAAGGTATGTCTAATTCCACTCTGGATTTTGATTTCTGTGAACATTGCATATATGTAAAATAGAATCGAGTAAGATTTTCATTTGGTGCTACAAGAGAAAAGGGGATCTTAGAGTTGATACACAATGATGTGTTTGGACCTATGCATGTTCCATCACTAGGTAAAATTGTGTATTATGTTTCATTCATAGATGATTTCTCAAGGAACACATGGATTTATTTTCTTAGAAATAAATCAGAGGTATTTGATAAATTTAAAGAGTTTAAGGCTCTGGTAGAAAACCAGATAGAGAAGAAAATAAAGGTATTGAGGACAAATAGTGGTGGAGAATTCTGCGGAAATGAATTCGAAGAATTATGTAAGAAGTGTGGTATAGCAAGGAATAAGACTAATCCATACACACCTCAACATAATGGAGTTGCATAAAGGATGAACATGAAACTGATGGAAAAATCAAGGAGCATGCCCAATGGTGTCAAGTTAGAACAAGAATTATGGGTAGAGGCAATGGGTACATCATGTTACCTTGTCAATCGATCACCCTCATCAGCGTTGGATGATAAAACTCCACATGAGGTATGGAATGGAACGAAACCCTTTCTTGAACATCTTAGAGTGTTTGGTTGTGATGCTTATGTACATGTTCCAAAGAAAAATAGGAGTAAGATGGATAAAAAATCTGAAAAGTGTATCTTTATTGGTTATAAAGATGGTTTGAAAGGTTACAATATTTGGAACTCAGAAACTAAGAAGACTGTTTATAGCCAGGATGTTGTGTTTAGAGAGGTAAAAGATTTTTCCAAAAAGTAATTCCTACCAAGGCAAGAAGAACTTGAGAAAATAGAGTTTGAGTTGGATGATACAAAATCTGAATCATTTGAAGAAGATGAAGTAGAAGAAGAAGAACCTCACACCCCATTATTGAGGATATCAGTGAGGGAAATAAGGAAACCAATCAGGTATATTCCACCTGATTTTCATTCTAATTTTTCTTTATCTATTACTGATGATGATCCCAGAACTATCAAGGAAGTAGTGAAATCAGAATATAGTAAACTATGGAATAAGGCCATGGTTGAAGAAATGGATGCCTTGGATAATAATGAGGCATGGGATATAGTTGAGTTTCCAGCTGGAAGAAAATATGTTGGTAGAAAATGGTTGTTTAAGAATAATTTTAATGCAGAAGGAAAGGTGGAGAAATACAAAGCTCGATTAGTAGCAAAAGGTTATTCCTAGGTAGAGGGAATTGACTTTGGTGATATTTGTTCTCTTGTTTCCAAGTTAAAGTCTATTAGATTTATTTTATCTATTGTTGTTTATTTTGATCTTGAAGTGGAACATATGGATGTGAAGAGAACATTCTTACATGGGGATCTGGAAGAAGAAATCTACATGAAGTAACCAGAAGGATTTGTAGTGAAGGGAAAGAAAGAGTCGGTCTGTAAGCTAAAGAAGTCACTATATGGTCTGAAGCAATAACCTAGGATGTGGTACCAAAATTTTGACATGTACATCCTTGGATTGGGATTTATGAGAAGTAGTGTTGATCACTTTGTATATTCCAAGCAGGTTGGTAGTCAATTCATTTATGTAGTGTTGTATGTTGATGGAATGTTTCTGGTAGGAAATAACATGGATGTTATCAAGGAGGTGAAATCACAGCTATCCTCGAAATTTGACATGAAGGGTCTCAATGCTGCTAACTTCATTATGGGAATGGAGATTAAAAGAGATTGTGAAAGCAAGAAACTCTGATTGAATCAGAGAAAATATGTTGAGACGATATTGCATAGGTTTAATATGCATGGAAGTAAACCGTTCAAGGTTCCTATTCTTATAGGTGTAAAGTTATCTGCAGATTAGTTTCCCAAGGCACAGGAAGAAGAAGAGGACATGTACCATGTTCTGTATGCTAGTGCAGTTGGCAGCTTGATGTATGCAATGGCTTGTACTAGAGCAGACATTGCACATGCAGTGGGATTTTTGAGAAATTATATGTCAAAACCAGAGAAGGAGCATTGGACAACAATAAAGAGGTTTTTCAAGTATCTTCATGTCACTACTAGTTATGGATTGTGCTACTAAGGAAGACCAGGATTGGATAGAGTGGTGTACATACATGGATTTGTTGATGCATACTGGGATGGAGATATAGATCACATAAGATATACAAGTGGGTATGTGTTTAAACTATTTGTAGGAGAAATCCATTGGATGAGCAAAAGACAAGCTATAGTGGCACTCTCAATTACAGAAGCTGAATACATGGCAGCCACTCATGAAAGAAAGGAAGAAGTATGGTTACAAAGATTGTGTTCAGGTATTGGGTTGGTACAACAAGTAGTGAGATTAGATTGTGACAGTCAGAGTGAAATATTCCTGGAAAATAACCCAGCTTATCATTCAATGACAAAGCATATTGATGTTCAGTATCACTTTGTTAAAGACATGGTTGAAGAAAAGAAGGTGTTGCTAGAAAAGGTTGACACTTTGAAGAATGTTGCAGATTCATTGACAAATTCTGTGAGCACATAAAATTTCTCCTGGTGTAGAGTAACAATGGGCATTGTTTCCCTGGATTGTTGACTATATAATCCTATGAACCCATGTATGCAAAGAAACCAACAAGTGGGAGAATGTTGGGTATGTGTTATATTCTTTGCATGTGTGTGTGTGGGCGAATCAGATTCAACAAATACGTCTGACAATCCCAACTCCCTTGTCTCTTTGTGTCATGTGTGCTGGGCACTTTCCTAGGGGGGTCCCAGGGGGGGCCAGGTATGGCCCCCTTGGTTACGTGCAGCGTTCGGGGCAACGCCCTGAATTTTTTTTTTGGGCGTTTTTTTCTATTTTAGTGGATTTTACTATTTTTAGTTGTTTTCTAAATTAATCCCGGATTAAGGGATTAGGGTTTTGGTAGCTACATAATACCTAAAACATTGTATATATATTATGGTGAATGGTGAAATTAATACAATGAAGATTTGAAAGGTACGACACCAAGAAAGGTTGGTTTTCTCCCAGTTAAGGGTTTCCAATGTAAATATATGTGTACTATGTGTATGAGCCATTGATTAATTTATGTTTTTCTTAAGAATTTGTATGCATTTCTTTACTTCATAGGTTTAAAACTTACACGAAACATGATTACTTCAATCAATATTCAAGAATCAAGCACTTAGGGGATATTGAAGATTATAATTTAGAATTTTAGGTATTGGCCACAAGGGTGGATGACATAAGGGATGAACAATTGTTGCAAGCTTACATGGGTGGATTAAAATAGGAAATTAAACATGAGATTTTATTAAGACACCCTAAAAATGTTATGGAAGCTATGCAATCTGCTCATCATATTCAAGCCAAGAATATGGATACACACAAGTCTACCGTTGTTTCACACACAAGGAGAAAATATAGTTTTGGGGTTCATAAGACAAGTGTACCTCAATCAACAAGGTTAACACCTCAACAAATGGATGAAATAAGAAAAAAATGACTATGCTTTAATTGTGACAACAAGTATAGTAAGGGGCATAAATGCAGTGAGAAGAAATTATTATACATAGATTGTGAAGAGGAATAAGATCAAGAATTTGAACCACCACAAGATCCAAATATAGAAGAGACTACTCCAACAATATATTTTCATGAATTGTATAACATTAATACTCCAGAACCCTCAAGATACAAGGATACATAAAAAAAAAATGTAATTGTATTGATTAATTCTGGTAGTACCCATAATTTCGTCAGTTACAAGGTAGAACAAGTTCTCAATTTCTTTGTATATCCCACATCATATTTTCAAGTAATGATTGCAGATGGAGGTACCATAAATTGTTTAGATAAATTCCATAGTATTAATCTCAACATGGGGTATTATTTGTGGATATCCCCATAATTTCCATCCAAATGGGTGGTTCCAATGTTGTATTAGGGGTCTAATGGTTACAATCATTGGGAACAATGGCATTTATTTTTCAATATATTTTCATTTTAATTTTAATTTTTCTCAGATGGTAAGGAAATTGAGATTAGAGGTATCTAAGGGAAACCCTCTAAAGTGATAATCTCTAATAACATGGAAAAATTACTCAAAAAGGGACACCATGGTTTAATTGCACAATTGTGCTCACTTGATGCTGAAACATCTATATCCATTTCTCGATCAGATCTCCAAATAATTATCAACAACCATTCCAAGGTATTTGGTGAAATTCCTAAGGGTCTTCCACCTGCTCGAGATCATGACCGTGCTATTCATTTGCAACCAGGAAGTGTACCACCTAACATTAGGCCTTACATGTATCTATATGCACAAAAGAGTGATATTGAGCACATGATCTAGGAAATGTTAGAAGTTGGCATCATTAAACATAGCCGATGTTGTTTCTCTTCACCAATGGTGTTGGTTACAAAAAATTATGCTTCATGGCATATGTGTCCAGATTATAGATAACTCAACAAAATGACCATCAAAGATAATTTTCCTATCCCTATAGTTGATGAATTATTAGATGAATTGCATGGAGGAAAATTCTTTATTAAGTTGGATCTTTGTTCAGGATATCATCAAATGAAAATGAGGTAGGAAGAATTTCCTAAAACATCTTTTAGAACACATGAAGTTCATTATGAGTTTTTGGTTATGCCATTTGGTCTTACTAATGCACTTTCAATATTTCAAAGCTTGATGAATTCTATTTTCAAGCCCTTCCTTATAATTTTTTTTTTATTATTATTTTATGACATACTAATATACAACAAATATTGGGAAGAGCATGTACAACATGCTGACATAGTATTACAACTATTGGAAGAACAACAACTTTGTGCAAATACTTCCAAGTGTGCCTTTGGGATTCACAAAGTGGAATATTTGGATCTTATTGTATCTCATGAAGACATTGGATTACAACAACTTAGGCATATTTGGTTCTATGCAATGATGACTATAGTCTCACTGGTATTTAGAGTTATTTACTTTCCTCACTAGGGAGATCTAGTTAGCACCCTGATTTCCATTTAGTGCCCATGCTACAATTTCTCATAGGCCTAGGAACCATCCTTTATACCTTCTGTGACTCAACTTTGATCCTCATTATTCTCTCTTCATCCTTGTTCCAACCATATCTCGAGGGGGTTCCTGTCATTTTTATGTTACTTTACGAATGCACATGCATATTGCTATTTATGTCCTGGTTCCTACTTCTATGCTACTATTTTATTTGACCCTACTTATTGTCATTGCAATCACACTTGAGATCTTACCATTTGAATTAGATTACTTCCATTTGTGACCTTTTACTCATGGAGAGAACTGATGCAATGATTGGACATCACTTGATAGTACCATTTTGCATTCATTTTTCATAGGTCGCTCCCACATGCTTGGAACATAAATGCATGTCATTGTTCCACTCATTATCTCCACATGAGATAACATTTAACTCTTTTTAATGCTCATAAAACCATGAAAGATACACCTTATCCAGTACACTTTTACCTCTTTTTTGGGATCGTAAAAATCTATGAACAATATACTATCAAGCATACTTTTATCTCTCTTTGGTACTCGTAGAACCATGAAGGATACACTCAACAAAAAAAAGAGTGGTTTTTTTACCATTGATATTTGTTCATAAAAGTAGTATCCATTAGTTGATTTCCCTTCAACATGGCACCTATTTGTGTCTTTTTCTTACATTTGGGTCATAGCTTTCTTAGGATACATACCATCAGTATGATTCATATACTCCTTTGGATGGTTACTCTTCTAGTCACTATGGAGAGTGATTCATTGCCTCATGCATTTTTGCACTATATTAGAGGTGCTCTCAAGTCAATGTTTCTAGGTCATTAGTGTGTTGTGATATATTTTCAAGGGATGTATGCCCGAGTCATCCATTTACAATGTTGTTGACCATATGTGTCAACCATCCCTGTATCAATTGTACTTGGTGATTTTATCTCTTCAAAACATATCTTGTTGTATGTTTTGTGTCTATTGATGGGGGATACAATAAGGTCCCCCTTCAACATATATCTTCCTATCGACATCAACACCTTATCTATAAAAGGTATCTAGAAACCAACTACTACCTTGGAGCTTGCATTCCTCAATGGAAGATTTCATCACAATCAATAGTGGGTTTACATCATTGAATATTGATTAATCGATTCTATGGTTCTTCGACATCCACTACTCTATTCACACTCACTATATTGTACTAGGTACATTGGGGTCCATTCTTATCATTGGTGGGTCCCCTCACATATATTAATGATATTAATCACTAACCAGTAATTAAAAAGTTTCTACCATGTTTGACATTAGCTCATCTATTCACATGATGTAGAATCATACCATCGGGATTGGGGTGAATACCTTGGGCTTGGGGTCACATCACTCATTCATGATACCACTCCAAAGATACAATGGATCACTCTCATTGGTGCTAGATGTATTTCTAATATATATGGTGACATAGATACACATTGTGTTTCATCATGGATATGATCTCTTTGATGACATGGATCCACCTTGTAATCTTTTGTGGCCATGTTCTTTAATTTCAGTTCATGAATCCACAATTGATTATGTTGGTGGCCATGCTTTGTTTCTCTTCTAAGCATGGGTATGCCTACTTTGGGGATGATCATTGTATATGTTTGGTTGATGATTGATTGAAGGTACTCACTACTTCCTTGATCTCACAACTCCTTCCGTACGCTACTTCGCAATATGATTATTATAATACTTTTCAACCATTAGTTCCTCTTTTGACCTCACACATTAGGGGGAATTTGTTATAGCTCTATTTTCCACCCCAGCGACACATTGAGGAATTGCTGGTATTTCCATCTGAGATATACCTTTTCTTCCTTGGATTTGTGAGTTTTTGAGGGTGATAACCCCTTTCATTCCTAGAAAGGTGAAATCAATTGTTACTTAAAACACTAGTAGGGTGCAACAACAATTTTTTGGTTTCTCCTTACACCACTAATAAGGTGTTCCCTCCTATAGAACCTTCTAGATTTAATGAGTTTCAAGGAAATCATTGTTGGGTGAGTTTTGTATCTTGCATGATGAGATTTGGAACTCTTATTAGGATTATATTTCACTAAGTTCTATAGGTCTAGATACATCCCTTATCCTCCTCCATGAATTTGTTTAAGTAAGGAATTCCAAGGGAGGAACAATTCAAGACAACCTTGGGCTACCAAAATATCCAAGGGGGGATATTTGGAGAGTAAACTTATGCTTTATATTTTCAGAGAGTCTATTCTATAATCAAAAAGTATATTAGAGTTGTTATTTCTTGTGTTATGGATAAGGAAAAGTTGGATCAAGGAGATAGGATAAACCTTCAATCGAGACTCAAGGTAAAAATACTTGATTGATTTAATTTTTTCTCCACTTATGAATATAGTATGGAATTCCCATCCATTGACTTTTTGTATTCAATCATGTATGTTTATCAATGGTAGATATGATATTTATTTAGTAGATCAAGTTAGATCTAATAGTATTTTACATTCCAATTACTTGATGGGATTTGAGATAAGTATTGTTGTTCTGTTGTGTGCATGAAGTAGGTGCTAGAAGATGGAACTAGATTTTTGGAGTTGCATCATCCTGGATTATGTAAGGACAACTGCTAGGAACAAGGTAAGGAACATATTTGATCCTTTAAAATTGCATGTATTGTTGGCAAATGTTTACCAAGTAGTGTATGCTTTTCATTGATGGCAAGCTCAGGAGGAACAACGTTGAAGAAAACGCGTGCAGCAAAGGCAAAGCTCAAGATACAGGAATTTGCAGAAGAGAAGGAAGACAGAGATCCACAACCACAGGATCTCATTCAAATTTCCCGAAAGAACGAGGGCCGTCAGATCAGACAGAAGTTGCGAGGGAGATAAGCCATCGAAGATTCGGGGATCGGGATTTCTATATGCAGAGTTCACTCGACAACGAAAACCCCAAAATCGTGATATGTGATTTCGCGATTTGATCGCAACCGTTAAAAGAAAGCTTGAGATATGGACCGTTGATTTTTCTCATCGGAGAATCGGGAATCGGAGTTTCACGAGTCTCGTGAACAATGACAACAAAAACCCCGAAATCGCGATATGCGATTTCGCGATTTGATCGCAGTCGTTAAATCAAGAAGGGATCTGGACCGTTCATTCGTATGGATGCGTGGCAGCCAGGAGGCCTCATTGGAGTTTCGGGGATCGGGATTTCATAATGCAAAGAACACAATGCAACGAAAACCCCGATTTCGCGATATGCAAAATCCCGACTGAATCGGCACCGTCAGATCAATAAGTGATCTAGACCGTCGATCCAACACACGTCAATAGACCACGTCACC
>ML810478.1:32154-44016 GCA_009831015.1 Picea engelmannii | reverse complement strand
TCTGTGTTTTACATATATGTGAATGATGCTGAAAGTGCCATTGTTTATTTCCCTGCATTATTGTGATTAGCATTCAGAGTCTCTACAAAAGTTTAAAAGAACCATAATTGTTTAAGCATGTAAACAACTGATTCACCCCCCCCTCTCAGTTGTGCAACATGTATTAGGATCAAATACGTTATATCTAGAGGAAAATTGTAATATTGTCTATCCTACAGTCTGTCTCGAATCAAGGGTAGATCTGAGGGACTGTTCACCTATCCATAGGGGGTATTTCTCCACAACAATTTGGGACATGAGTAGTCCATGCATTGATGTGAATATTGGCATAGATAAAATGGAGCACCTAAAATATCCAAAGGAGAAAATGAAACTTCCCCAAAAACTCCTTTGTTAGAATCCATACTTGAAACATACCAGATAATGCTTTATTAAGATCATAGAATTGCATAAAATTCATACAAATACCAAAGACGTGGATTCACCAATATACCTTTAGGATTATGTGAATTTGAGTTCATAAATATCATTCCTATGTTTTGAATCAATTCAAATCCCAAGTTATCTTTTTCTTTTAATATTTCTTCACGTGGATTACTTCTTCAAGTGTATATCTTTGTTAAATTTTCTTTAAGTGGAGTCACCCAATTAGCACTCAAAACAATCTCATCAATATACACATACAAAAATAACCCCGACAAAAACTGGGAGATGGAACTTATCCCTGACGATGATGCCAAATTTTTTATCACTTGAACTAGCACCCTTGTGAAAAATCCCAACACAGGTTCTAATTGGGGAAACAAGATGGGAAGTGCACCCCTATCACCTCACTACACTTTCCCCTGCACTTTAGGTCAACTTCTAGAAGTTAAGGGGGGTATCCCAAATAATGAAAGTAAACCTCTTTAGGTGAATTAAAACCATGAAAGATTATAATTTACTATAATGAGTCCAAAACATATGTAACAAGACCATGCAAAAGGATTCCAATAAGTGATAACAATGATTTAAGGATACACAATTAAAAACAATAACATGAACCACAAGTATATCCACTTGAAATAAAAGATTATGAGCTAATTGATTTGTGTGCCAAATATGATATGTGAGATAAAATATATTAGAAATTTCATATTTACATTTAAGTGTATCACTCTACATATAAAAATTCCAAGAGGTTAACCACTTCAAGCTACTTTAAGGAAAAAAGAGTGAATACATTTAGCATACATCAAAGGTGAAATGTGTGATTTTTTTTACCACCAGATTATATGATAAGAGAGGACAAGATTAGGGTTTTCCTTCACCTTCTAAATTTGTTTCATGAATAAAAACACAAAAATTTCATATTTAGATCATGAGAAGACCATATAAAAGAGAAGTTAAGCACAAGAGAGAAATATTTTTTGGATGTTTTCACTTCGACAAGAGATATTCTATACAATAACATCCAAATAAGTGTTAGAACTAAGTTCTAAATATATGTAAGAATTATTTAAGAAAGAACTTATAAAATAGAGGGTGAATCCCCTAAGGGTTTTAAAAATTAGCACTTGGAATTCACCAAATAAACCTCTAAGTAAATGATAAAGAATCATTATCTCATTAGAGATCAAATTGACCTGTAGATATGTAATATAATATTGTGCAAGCAATCTAGAAATGAAGTAGAGTCTAAGTATGAGTGAGAAGACACCTTGAAGCACCAAACCCTAGCCTTAGGTGCGGTGCCCAATTTTATCTGATTTCTGTGACAATTTAAACTTAATATCTGAAGGAAATTGTCCACAAATGACCTGGTTATTGACTTTGTTCCAACAATGAGAGTTAATTTAAATTATGATTGAGTAAATTTTATAATAGTGAATTGGTTGAATCAAATTCATGTGGTTCTTAGATAAATATTTTATGTAATGATATGATTAAAATAATGTTAATGATAAATTCACTGGATGTTTTTTACATGATACTTGGATTTTTCTTATTGTAGACATTAATAATAGTTTTCCTAAGTGTGGTAGGGAACTATAAAATAATGTTGACATGGAAAACCATTGACAAGAAGTGGGACTCCATATTGAGTTAGGAAGTAGTAATTAAATGATGAAAATGTTTTTTATTATTGATGTGAATGATGAAAAATATTAATGAAAGGGTTTAGTGAATACAATCAGAGGGATTGTGATTACCGATTTGACCCACACCTGGGTAATGGGGATGCATAAAGTTATACTAGGTACTATCAGAAGAGGTGGAGCAACTTCCTCACTTCCACCTACTAGCACTCCTACCGTGGCCAGAGTTGAAAAGTGTAAGACACTTTTGCTCGATTGTTGTACATGAGGGTAGACCATAGATTGGTCACTCACGAGGACCAACTAAGGGGTGTAAAATAATGTGTAATCCTTATTCCTTAGCATCCATTCATATCTCAATAAGGGCACCGAAAGGAGTTAACATTGTCTCCACAATTGTATCAATTTCTCTTTGCTCAAGCTCAAATACTTGAAGGAGATGTACGCATGACACCCTCATATTGTGTCAAGTAATTCCTGAAGGGGGTGACCTACATAGAACCCTTAGTATCTTTATGAAATATGTAATGAAAATAAAAGTGAAAAACGATTTAAATGTATAATGCAAACAAAACTATTCTTAGACATAACAATTAAGGGAAAACAATAATTATGTGTCATTAATTTAGAAAAGAGAAAATTAAATTTATAGTCTAATTAGAATTTTGCATTAACAACCATTTTAGTAAAGTCAAAGTAAAATAAAAATAATAAAAAAGAAAACTTAAGTTAGAAAGTTGTGCATGTTTTATTTTAAAGTAACTTATTAATAAAGAAAATTCAATTCATGAGAACTCTTAAGTCATTGAGAAGAGTAAGGAAAGATAGTTCAAATTCATTTTAAAACTATAAGCTAAGAAAAGGTAAGAGTTAAGTGAAGAGGGTATTAAATAAATGGGACATAAGCTAAGAAAAGGTAAGAGTTAAGGGAAGAGGCTATTAAATAAATGGGGCATAAAAATATTCATGCTACAAAAATAGGAATATTGGAAAATATTAGGAAACATCTAGGAGAAAATTTAGGAAGCTAAGGAAAGGTGGGTAAGGGAAATTAATTATTTTTAAAATTTTAATAGATAATTTTATGTGCACTTGTGCTTGTGAGTAACACTTATAATGATGAATCTTAAAATTTAAGATCATTTTTAAATGATAATTTTGTATGAATGAGATAAGCATCATAAACTTCACATGTTATAAAAGGAAGGTCTTGGGATGAAGAAGGGGACTTTTTCACCATATGGTTGGACGGATGTAGTAATGAAAAATAAATCTTTGAACAATATTATTGAGAGTTTGTAATTTGAATGTGATTTTGAAGCGGGAATCTTCTAATCTTGTGAGATTGATCTTCAAATACTTGCTAGTGATATTATCTATATAACCCCATTAAAACTTGGGGATATTGGGAAAGAAGAATACCCATAGTTATTGGTAAGGTGGTTAACCGATGGGTCAAACCAATAATGGTCAAGCTTTGGTGAAGTTTATGGAAGCTTCAACCAATTTGATGCAAAGTTTGGTGAAGTTGACGTAAAGAAATTGACAGTTGACATAAGATTTCGACGTCAAATCCTACAACGATGGTAATCCTTGTTATGTGAATTTTCATTAGTTACTAATTGAAATATTGTTTTAAATGTGAGACACAAGTATTATAATTGATGTAATTTGATGGATTAAATATTCTACATTGTTTTATAATTCTTTAAATTGAATTCACATGTATTACTTATTTTCTTTTTACTTGGAAATTATAACTATATCCTTCTATACTAAATTAAGCTCAATATTTACATTCATTGAGAATTCCTTTCTCATTCTTCTCTCCCATAAATTTTAGTTTTATTTATTTTTAATTATATGCATCCAGATATACTTACTCATGTCAGACTGGTAATCGTCAAGTACTATGAATATGAATACTGATAAAAAAAAAAAATATTTTTAAAATTACAGTGAATAAGGGATCATTATTTTTGGTCTTTGAGTCCTTAGTTGCACTTATTTGAATATTTATCCAAATATTTCCCAAATCTGTTGAAGATAAGTGATATCAATGAATCTTATGTGCATATGTGACCTACACATGTAGTGGATAAAACTAGTTTGCATGGCTTTATGTTTCACATTTAATAGCCCATGTCTAACCTACAAACATCGATATTAAAGATATACAATGTAAGGGTAATAAATGGGATATGGTCTCTATCCCCATCCTAACCAATAATAGTTTTCCTCATCCCTGTCTTCAACCCTTGATTTCATGATATACACTAGTACATATGGGTCAATATTCAACAAAAAATTATGATGATAAGGATAAAATTAATGGTACTGTCAAAAATGTTTTTTAGGCTCCCTGACGTTCATCATAATTACACATTTGTTCTCTATACGTTGAACTTCATACAAACTTTCGTCAGACATTCGACACATTCCTATCAAACTTACAACAAACTTTCATCAGGATTTTGATGCATGTTGATGCAGGAGCATCATCAACAAGTACACGTGGCAGGACAACTCAGGGCTTGAGGACTAATGTAGGGTATCGAATAATAACCAACACTGCAAATCTTTTGAAGCTGATAGAAAAAAATAAAAGGAAAGATCACGTGCGTAGATAGAATGAGCACGCGTGACCTGGGAAATTAACCCTAGTCTCGATGTAACCACAATTAGGTAGAAGTTAGTTTGTTTTATTTTGTATAAAGAGAGGTTTTGTACACCCAAAAGGGGGTTATGATAGCTATGAATAAGTACGAATCTTAGAGAAGTGATTATTGTTTGATTTTTACTATAACCATTTTCTTGATTTTGAATGAAGATAACAGAGAAAAATTGATCCAATGTATGGTGTGCATAGTGTTTGCAATTTCCCTGTTGTTGTCATAATCTTTTCAAGAATGAATGAATCTTTCTACGAGTGTATGTAGCTTTGAAATACTTGCATAAGAATTTAAATCTCTTTTCTTTGTGAGCTGTGCAAGGTGTGCACAAAGTCTCCAAGGATTGTGTTTACAGGGTCTATTTCGACTCATAAATCTTAGAAGAAATAGCGTAAGATTTCCTTTGCAGGTCGCGCAAGGTGACTGTTGTAAGGTGTGCACAGTTGTCCACAAGAATCTAGATCTTGCATAAGAATCTGTTGCAAAGAGTGCACGTATTCAAAATTCGACTCAGTGTCAAAGCAAATTCGTAAAGAATTCGAAGGACAAGAACAGAGGAATGCCACGAAGGCGGGAAAGAATTCTTTTCAAGAATCTTTGGATCTGAGGTTGACAAATTTCTAGGAAAAGAAAGAAGAGCTTGGGAGATGGAAATATTTGAAGAGATCAAGCTTGGGAGGGAGAGTACTTTCCAAGAAGTGTGAATGAGATCCAAGAAACAGACCCGCAGGAAGGACAAAGGTCTAAACCTTTGAATATTCCAAAAAATATTCTAAGTTAGAAGAAAGCGTAAGCTTAGGGGAGAGATCGGGACCATCTGATCATCGTCTAGACAACAAGGAGCAAGCATAGAGGAGAAAATATCTCATTCATTTGATCAGAGTGCAAATAAAGGATCCCGAATGTCCGATCGGAGAGCCTAAATATCGTAGCTGTTCGATCAAGGTAAAGTGCACTAACATTAAAGCTTTGAAAGTGTACAGGAGAATCGAAATTATGAAGTTCCGAAATCATCGGAACTGTCCATCAAAACTAGACACATGGAGAGAGATCAACATTTCACTAACTCGAGACTTAGAGAGGTCAAAGGATGATGAGTTATAAGAACTCGCGAGTCACGAAATCACAATTTGATCAGAGTCGTTGATCGAAGGAGGGAGCTGAATCATAGATCTGGTTTTATCGGGAGTTTGCAACTCGAGAATTAAGAGGTAAGAATTCTGGGAATTCGCGAACTCTGAAATCGCGATTTGATCTGAGTCGTCGGATCGAGAAAGGATCTGAACTGTGGAATCCTTTCAAATAAAAGAAGATATTGGGAGTTTGGATATCAGGAGAAAGGAGGTGATTGATCTTCCAACTTCATGAATGTGAAGTCCCAATACACGAAAAGGATATCTGGACCATTGGATCACGGGGATTGTGGACTGTTGATCTGACAAGTGGAACGTGCAATTTTGGGTTTCGGAAGGAAGAGCAAGCAAACTTTGTGAGATGTGAAGTCGCGAAAAATGAAATCGTGAAGTGCCTTTCATTTAGGTGACTGGTCACAGCCTTGGTCACATTGAGGTAGGGGCTTAACTAGGAGAGCTAACACCTAAATATGATGAATCTTTAAAAGCGTTAAGGAGAAGCCTGCAAGTTCCATAAAACCTACATCTTAAGAAGAAGGGGACCTATTCAATTGATTGAAGGTCCTTGAGGGACTGAAGAGTCAATCAGACTCGGTTTCTTGATCGATCCTAGAATGGGAGGGCGCACAACCCTTAGGAGAGAAAGTGGTTCTGCATCACATGTGAAGAGACATGTGAAAAGAACATGGTCATCATTGTCATCATTTTCATCATTGTCATCATCATCATCATTTTCATTGTCATCATCATCATTGTTGTCATCATCATCATCGTCGTCGTCATCGTCGTCATCACCATAATCAACATTTTCAGCATTGTCCTCCTCCTACTCATCATTGTCATCATCATCATCATCATTGTCGTCGTCGTCATTTTCATTGTCATCATAATTATCATTGTCGTCATCATCATCATCATCATCATCATCATCATCATTGTCATTTTCATCACCATTACCATCGTTGTCGTCATCATCCTCATCGTTCTTTTTATCACTGTCATCATTATATCCATCATCGTCATTTTCATCATCATCATTGTCATTTTCATTTCCTGCATTTTCATGACCATCATCATCATCATCATCATCATCGTCATCATTGTCACCATCATCAACATCATCGTCGTCGTCATCATCGTCGTCGTCACCATTGTCATTTTCATCACCACAAAAACCATTATCATCCTCCTCCTCCTCCTCCTCCTTATCATCATCATCATCATCATCATCCTCCTCCTCCTCCTTCTCATCATCATCATTTCCATGGCCATCACCATAATCATTATCATCATCACCATGATGATGATGATGATGATCATCGTCATCATCATCATCATCATTATTTTCATTGTCATCATCGTTGTCATCATCATTTTCATCACCATAATCAACATTATCATCTTCCTCCTCCTCCTTCTCATCATCATCACAATCATCGTCATCATTGTCATCATCATCATCGTCATCATCATCATCATCATTGTCATTATCATTGTCATCATCATTTTCATTGTCATCATCATCATCATTTCCATTGTCATCACTTTCATCACTATTATTGTCATCATCTTTGTCATTGTCATCGTCATCATTTTCATCATCAGCATTACCATCATTGTTGTCATTTTCATCATTGTAATCACCATCATCATCATCGTCGTCATCGTCGTCATCATCATCGTCGTCATCATCATTGTCGTCATCATCCTCATTCTCATCGTTGTTATCATCATCATCATCATCCTCGTTGTCATCATTGTCATCACCATAATCAACATTGTCATCGCCATCCTCCTCCTCTTCATCATCATTGTCATCTCATCATTGTCAACATCATTGTCATTGTCATCATCACCATCATGATCATGATCATTGTCATTGTCATCATCATCGTCGTAGCCATTTTCATCACTATCATCATCATCATCTTCTTCATCATCTTCATCATCGTTATTGTCATCATTGTCATCATTGTTGTCATCATCATTTCCATCACCATAATCAACATTGTTGTCATCGTCATCATCATCATAATCATCATCACCATCTTCATCATTGTCATTGTCATCATCATTGCCATAATGATCATTGTTGTCCTCATTGTCATCATCATCATTATCATCACCATCATCATTGTCTTCATCATTTTCATCATCGTCTTCGTCATCATCATCATCGTCATCATCATTTTCATCATCATCACCATCATCATCATCATCATCATCATTGTTGTTGTTGTCATTGTCATCATCATCATTATCATCACCATAATCACCATTTTTTTCGTTGTCATCCTCCTCATCATTATCATCATTGTCACCATCATTTTCATCATCATCATCATTGTCATTGTACTTTTGATCATCATCTCCATCCTCCTCCTCCTCATCGTCGTCATTTCCATTGTCATCACCATCATCTTCATCATCATCGTCCTCATTTTCATCATTGTCATCACCATAATCAACATTGTCCTTGTCCTTTTCCTCGTCCTCCTTCTCATCATCATCATCATCATTATCATCATCATCGTCGTCGTCTTCATCATCATCATCATCATCATTTTCGTCGTCACTGTCATTATCATTATCATCATCATTGTCACCATCATCGCCATTTTCATTTTCATCACTATCATCATCATCATCGCCATCATCGTTATTGTCCTCATCATCATCATCATAATCGTTGTCATCATTTTCATCACCATAATCAACATTATCATCTTCATCATCATAATCATCATCGACATCATCGTTGTCGTCATCGTTGTCATCATTTATTCATCATCATTGTCATCATAATCATCATCATTGTCATCACCATCATGATCGTGATCGTGATCATCATCATCATCATCATCATCGTTATCTTCATTGTCATTATCATCACCATAATCACCATTGTCATCATCATCCTCCTCCTCCTCATCATCGTCATTTTCATTGTCACCATCGTCATCCTCCTCCTCCTCATCATCATCATCATTTCCATTTTCATCATCGTCGTCATCATCATCATCATCATCGTTATCATTGTCATTATCATCGCCATCGTCATCATTGTCATCGTCATTGTCATCATTTTCATCATCATCGTCATTTTCATCACCATAATCACCATTTCCATCATCATCCTCCTCCTCCTCATCGTCATTGTGATCATCATCATCATCGTAGTCCTCCTCATTATCGTCATCGTCCTCCTCATCAACGTTATCATTTCCATTGTCATCACCATCATCAACAACCTTGTTGTCATCATTGTCATCACCATAATCAACATTTTCATTGTTGTCGTCGTCCTCCTCCTCCTCATCATCGTCATCATTATCGTCGTTGTCGTCATCATCATCATCATCATCATCATTGTCATCATCATTGTCAATGTCATTTTCATCACTGCCATCATATTCATCATCGTCATCTTCATCCTCCTTATTTTCATCATCGTCATTGTCATCACCATAATTGCCATCATAAACATTATTGTCGTCGTCATCATCATTGTCATCATCGTCATCATCTTCATCATCATTGTCATCATTATCATCATCATCATCGTCGTCATTGTCATCATCATCATTGTTATCATCATCATCGTCATCATCATCATCATCATGGTCATCATCATCAACATCATTGTCATCGTCATCGTCATCACCATCATCTTCGTCATCATCATCATCATTGTCATCATCATCATCATCACCATAATCACCATTGTCATCATCGTCCTCCTCCTCCTCCTCCTCCTCATCATCCTCCTCATCATTGTCATCATCCTCCTACTCCTCATCATCTTCATTTCTATTGTCATCATGTTGGCAGCCAATTCAATTTTTTCTATTAACCTATAAGCTGCCTACACCTATGTCTTCTGAACTTCAAATTGTTGCCGTGTTTTTCAAATAGACGATATTTTCATTTCTTGCGACATTTGCAAATTTGTTTCCATTAAGTTTTCACGACTGTAAGCGAGAAAACTTCTCCTTCCGTGGTCACATTTCGATTATTATTTGAATTGTCGTTATCTTTTTATCGATATTTTCTATGGCACTTACCTTTGGTTTATCGTTATATGGCTGGAAGGATTTTCGAACTATGCCTATGTGGACATTCTTACTTTGATTGCGTAACTTGATTTTATTAAACTTATGTGGCATTGAGAATGTGGGTTTATACTTGATTCTATGAATTGCATAAGGGTCATAATTTATTTTTGTTTTTATATATGATGTGATCCTTATAATAATCTTTTTATGGCTCTTGGCTTGTAAGTTTTATAAGTGGCGATTGGCACAATGGTTTAAAACTTTTGATTAAACATTTATCCAATGGCGCGTGATTAACATTTGGGTTGGTTACACATTGAATATTCATGGTTTGAAAGATTATGGTGCATTGGTATAACACCCACCGTTTGATTCTTTGGTTGGTCGAATGATAAGGTTTTGAACTATGCTATGATTGATTGAACATATGTGAAATTCGCCAGTTGTACTTTGCCATAACTATTATGCATGGCGGTGAATAACTCCACCACCCTCGCATGCACACATTAATGCGTTCCCCCTTTGATCGTTCATTGCTGTTAGACCAAATGACTCTGCTCCTGTGCCTTAGTAAATTCAAATCAAACCCTTACCATGTGCTCGCATCATGGCCCCAGTCGTGAGGACTGAACCTAATGGCAACCAGGCTCTGTTGATGTTTGACAGTGCCCGCAGTGACCTCGAGGACAATGGGTGGCTCCTATTTATACAGAAATTTGAGGGTTTTAACCTCTGCGTAGCCCGACAATTTGCCATGACCTTTGATGGCTGTCGAGCCAAGGTCGGCGATGTTCAATTGCAAATTGATGAGCAGTTTATCAGTCTTACTACGAGTTTGCCCGCCACTGGAAAACGATGGTCCAATAATTTCAAAGTAGAAGAGGTCCCTTGGACACTTCTCTTCCAGTCATGTAAAGTTACCTCCTGTGATAAAGGTCTGCCAGTGACCATGCTTAAACAACGCTGGCATGATTTATTGATGATAATCAAACAGTTTATCACTTGTGAAGGTCGGTACGAGTTTGTTTTCTTACACCACCTTCGTTTGCTTATGGTTTTTATGGGTTATCAGCTCAATATGCCCTATTATCTACTTAGAAGCCTGTTTAAAATGTCTAAGAAGTACAAAAGGAACCAAGATGATAGTAGCCTTTTTCATTATGGGCTGGTTAAGATTATTGTTGTCTGTCATTTGGGGTTACACGGAGATTGTTGGAACAATTTCCTTGCTCTGAATGACTTTGAAGATTCGAACCCTCCACAGGTTGACAAACCTGTGGTGAGCGAGGACAATACTATACCCCACACTGTGACTAAGGATGCTGAGACTATGAGCAAGAAGCCCAAAGCCAAACCCACTGTAAACGCCAAAGGAAAAAAGAATGCCCGTTTAATTTCACGAATGGCAAGGAACAAGCTGAAACCTCTTGTCGAACCAAACCCTATCGTGTTGAGTGAGGACTCTGATTCAGAAGTGGAGTGTTTCTTGGCTAGCGAGTACCCCTATTCGGAAGGTTTGTGTGCCGAACCCTCGTATGACTTTGTGTCAAACCTACCACCTTTCCTGCAGAACGACCCTAACTACCCTAGCATTAATCTGCCTTGTGAAACCCCCGGTCATTCATCCAAACTCTCTCCTGCTCTGTCTAAAACTACAGTGCCACCCTGTGATCAATGCAGCTCGTGGTTAGAAAGATATTACCTTGATGTGTCGATTCTACAGTCAAGAATTCACTCTTTGGAGGACCAGGTTGCCCTGCTTACTAGTCAAAAGGCTAAGTTACAAGCCACTGATAAAAAACAAAGGACGACAGGCTCCATCTTGTTTAAAAATGTGGAATCAGCTACAACGGTCGTGAATTCTAAGTTGGCATAATTTGAGCAGCCTCACACAGGTATGTTTTGATATCGCTTGTTTATATAA
>ML810478.1:8386-30500 GCA_009831015.1 Picea engelmannii | reverse complement strand
TATTAGAGTTAGTGTAATTAGTAGTTTGTATATAGAATAGTTATAGTAGTTTATATTTAGTTTTAGTTTAATTTATTTAGTAGTTTGTTTTAATTAGATTAGTGTATTAGTTTGTTTTTATTTATTGTTAGTTAGTTTAGTTTCTTGTATTTAGTTTTAGTTAGCTTGTTTTAGTTAGTTTAGTTTGTTTTATTTGTTTTAGTTAGATTAGTTAGTTTAGATTAGTTTCTCTTTGGTTTTCCTAAGATCTTAGAGAGGCCAACGGAGCTGTTAAACCTGTCAGGGTGGTTCATTCCAAACGGCTTGGGTTATTAGACAACCCCGGACCGGTTCCACTCTCTCAGTTGACGGACGATCAATTTTGCCGCATTAACGCTTTGATGAAGTTGGAAGAAGTAAGAACCCAAGCTAAGCGTAAATTAGATCAACATCAACAATTGATAAAAATATGGTTCGATTCTAATTCTGCTTCTGATAGGAATTTTGAAGTAGGTGATCTCGTCTTAAAGTGGGACAAACCACACGAAGGAAAGGGTGAGCACACCAAGTTTCAAAACTTATGGCTTGGGCCATTTTTAATTACTGAAAAGTTGGGTCCTAGTTCCTTTCGATTACAGAATCTTGAAGGGTAGCTTGACACCTATCCGGTGAATGGCCAAGCCCTGAAAAGATACTTTGCTTGATAACTACCCTTGTATATTATGTAAATATTTCGTTTTTATTTGCATTTTTCGTTTGCTTTCTGTTTTGATTTTGACTTGAATTGATCAGTTTTTTGTGTTTTTTGAAAAATACGCATACCTGTGCACTGAGCCATTCAGACAAAGACGATAGAAAAATTTATTCGCTGAAATAACTTCTGAAAGTTTGTACAAACATCAGTGATGTATTGCTAAAATGATATCCATGTTGAAATTTTTTTTGTTGTTTGAAAGAAGTTTATTGATTTCAATCTCTGACCAAAGTTTGTCATGATCATCTATTATCTTTTTACGTTGTCCCTTTTCCGTAAAGGAATGACTCAAAAAAAATGTCTCCCTGTCATAGGAAGTTGTTTTTATAAATAAAACATTTCTAGAACTGAATAAAGGACAGTGTTAAAAAATTCTGATGAGGTCTAAAAATATGTTAAAATATCAAGATTATCAGCGTCACCCCGCTCAGCTATCTACAAAAGAAAAACAAAATAAAAATATTAATAAGAGTTGTGGGAAGTGCTTGTAAACCCGTCGGGATACTAAAGAGGTCCGCTAGCAGCGGGTAAATGCATGCATGGCGCCAAGACAACTTCGTCGGGGTACTAAACAGGCCCACTGGTAGCAAAGCAATGTCGGGTACATGAAAATCTGTAAAAAAATATGAGAAACCTCTTTAATGTCCTTTATTCTGATCTAGAACTTCTTAACAGGATACAGATGTTAGAGTGGGTTACATGACAACTCTGTCGAGGCTATGGACGCCTGCTGGCAGCAGTGGCCATGCCAACAGTATTGAAGATTTTATCTTTAATATCGTGACTTGCTGATCTTAAGACTGTTATTAGTTTTCATCTTTTAAAACATCGCTGGAAAAGATGATGAATGATGATGTTTGTATGATTTTCTGGTTGTTGTTTTTGAGTTTAAATTTTCTTTGCTGTCCTAATATGAATTTTTTTCTTTTGACAAAGATAACTCCTTCTACCAGTGTGTCGCCATTGTTGGCAGCCAATTCAATTTTTTCTATTAACCTATAAGCTGCATACACCTATGTCTTTTGAACTTCAAATTGTTGCCGCGTTTTTCAAATAGACGATATTTTCATTTCTTGCGACATTTGCAAATTTGTTTCCATTAAGTTTTCACAACTGTAAGCGTGAAAACTTCTCCTTCTGTGGTCACATTTCGATTACTATTTGAATTGTCGCTATCTTTTTATCGATATTTTCTATGGCACTTACCTTTGGTTTATCGTTATATGGCTGAAAGGATTTTCGAACTATGCCTATGTGGACATTCTTACTTTGATTGCGTAACTTGATTTTATTAAACTTATGAGGCATTGGGCATGTGGGTTTATACTTGATTCTATGAATTGCATAAGGGTCATAATTTATTTTTGTTTTCATATATGATGTGATCCTTATAATAATATTTTTATGGCTCTTGGCTTGTAAGTTTTATAAGTGGCGATTGGCACAATGGTTTAAAACTTTTGATTAAACATTTATCCAATGGCACGTGATTAACATTTGGGTTGGTTACACATTGAATATTCATGGTTTGAAAGAGTATGGCGCATTGGTATAACACCCACCGTTTGATTCTTTGGTTGGTCGAATGATAAGGTTTTGAACTATGCTATGATTGATTGAACAGATGTGAAATTCGCCGGTTGTACTTTGCCATAACTATTATGCATCGCGGTGAATAAATCCACCACCCTCGCATGCGCACATTAATGTGTTTCCCCTTTGATCGTTCATTGTTGTTAGACCAAATGACTCTACTCCTGTGCGTTGGTAAATTCGAATCAAACCCTTACCATGTGCTCGCACCATGGTCCCAGTCATGAGGACTGAACCTAATGGCAGCCAGGCTCTGTTGATGTTTGACAGTGCCCGCAGTGACCTTGAGGACAATGGGTGGATCCCGTTTATACAGAAATTTGAAGGTTTTAACCTCTGCGTAGCCCGACAATTTTCCATGACCTTTGATGGCTGTCGAGCCAAGGTTGGCGATGTTCAATTGCAAATTGACGAGCAGTTTATCAGTCTTGCTACGAGTTTGCCCGCCACTGGACAACGATGGTCCAGGAATTGCAAAGTAGAAGAGGTCCCTTGGACACTTCTCTTCCAGTCGCGTAAATTTACCTCCTGTGATAAAGGTTTGTCAGTGACCATGCTTAAACAACGCTGGCATGATTTATTGATGATAATCAAACAGTTTATCACTTGCAAAGGTCGGTACGGGTTTGTTTTCTTACACCACCTTCATTTTCTTATGGTTTTTATGGGTTATCAACTCAATATGCCCTATTATCTGCTTAGAAGCTTGTTTAAAATGTCTAAGAAGTACAAAAGGAACCAGGCTGATAGTAGCCTTTTTCATTATGGGTTGGTTAAGATTATTGGTGTCTGTCATTTGGGGTTACACGGAGATTGTTGGAACAATTTCCTTGCTCGGAATGACTTTGAGGATTCGAACCCTCCACAGGTTGACAAACCTGTGGTGAGCGAGGACAAGACTATACCCCACACTGTGACTAAGGACGCTGAGACTATGAGCAAGAAGCCCAAAGACAAACCCACTGTAAATGACAAAGGCAAAAAGAATGCCTGTTTAATTTCACGAATGGCAAGGAACAAGACGAAACCTCCTGTCGAACCAAACCCTATCGTGTTGAGTGAGGACTCTGATTCAGAAGTGGAGCATTTCTTGGCTAGTGAGTACCCCTATTCGGAAGGTTTGTGTGCCGAACCCTCGTATGACTTTGTGTCAAACCTACCACCTTGCCTGCAGAACGACCCTAACTACCCTGGCATTAAGCTGCCTTGTGAAACCCCCGATCATTCATCCAAACTCTTTCCTGCTCTATCTAAACCTACAACGCCACCCTGTGATCAATGCAGCTCGTGGTTAGAAAGATATTACCTTGATGTGTCAATTCTACAGTCAAGAATTCACTCTTTGGAGGACCAGGTTGCCCTGCTTACTAGTCAAAAGGATAAGTTACAAGCCACTGATAAAAAACAAAGGACGATAGGCTCCATCTTGTTTAAAAATGTGGAATCAGCTACAGCAGTCGTGAATTCTAAGTTGGCATAATTTGAGCAGCCTCACACAGGTATGTTTTGATATCGCTTGTTTATATAACAAATTCGAATTTGGTTTTCGATTGGCTCTGTTAACAACATTGATTAGCTCTGTCACATTGTATGCACTCTATACATAGCTTTGCTTTGACTAAATGGAATTTCATTTTCCCAGTTTAGCCTCGATTGGGTTTTCATCGATTTGATTGATCTTGGTGTGGATTTAATTTGATTCATTTAGCTAAAATGAATGCTCTGTTGTCATTTGAAGTCGTTTGTATCTATTCTAGAAAGAAGTCGTTTCTCATATTTCAATTTTAAAGACAATCACATTTCGGTTCGATTTGGTTATAATGTATACGATATGATTGGCGATAATGGTTAACTGTTACAGTTTTATGTCCATATGATTTTCGATCAACATAAATACAATTCGGATTATTTTCAATGTGATTCTATACAAATTCACCCAAATCGTGAATGGATTCAATTCACAACAGTTATACCCAGCCGGTTAATTCGCATTGGTTTTCTGTTAGCTCGATCATGTTATCAGTTGGATTCATATTGCAATGAATATGCTGTTTGATTTTGATTTGCATACGAGATTGGATTCACGATTTATTTCTATAATTAAACTCAGTCGTGATTTGTTTCGATTAGTTTGCCCAGTTTGAAATTATAACTTCTGTTGATTCTATTAAGATTGCGATCATGATTTATCGATCCTGTCTGTTGACTGTGCAAGGATCAATCACGAAATTGGTTGGGTTGAGGCTGTTACGTATGATTTCGTTTACACATAATCGAAACAATTCTTTCCATCTGTGTATTCGATTGAATGATATGAATATGTTGTTATATCATTATAGCTATAACAAGTGGGAAATGGTTGTGTTGGATTAGATCGTATCTCATACGATATGATTTACTATCGATTCCAATTGGATATGAAACAGTCTTGTTACTGTTTGACCCGATTTTATGGTAAAAGAAAAACAGAGTATTCTTACCCCTATTTTCGATTGAATCACTTTTGATCCTGATTAATGTTTAATCTTGAATGATAAAATCATTTGAATCTTGAGTGATTGATTTTAAATGATCATTGGAATATAATTGGTTTTAATTATTTTAAAAGATTTGATTTGATTTTTATTCTGATCGTGTATGTTATTTTAGACTAGCTACAGAATCAGATGATTCTGTAGCTAAGTCTGTAAGATTAGATTTTTATTGTTTTGCAAATAAAATACCTTTCTAATTTGTTATTTTTGGTTTATTGCAGATGAATTCGAAATTGCAGTGGATTTGATGAGCAGTTAGGGGAGATTTGAAATATTTTACTTGCATTTTAGTTTCCTAGTTTAGTTGATTTTGGGAATATCTTCCCAGATTGTGTAAACAGTTTGATACTATCCACAGAGAGGTTTTACCCTGTGGAGAAACTTATATATACTTATTATTTTTGTAATAATATCATCCTCATTCGCGGGAGAACAAGGATATGGAATTTTAATACAGACTGAGATAGAATTTGGTGATTTGTTACAACTTTAGCTTCTCATGATATCAATATTTTGTTTCATGTTATGTATATCAATTTGTATTTGGTTAATGACTACTTTAGCTATCTTAATCTTTTGCAAATGATATAATCTAATAACTATAATCCATATCTGATTTCTTCTAGTGTTTAAAGAACATAACAATTGTTTGATTCAGTTTGTGAACGACATATTTCTCTTCTTCATAAGTTGAATTATTAAGTATAAGTTTTTGCATAACAGGTTTCCCTTATGGCAGAGATTTATAAATCATATAATTGTTATGATTTTTTATGTCTTGTTTGTCCTGTAAACAACTCAAAGAGCAGTACAACCTATCATTTACGAGAAGCTTCTGGATCAACCGGTGCGAGTTTCCTTCCTCCGACCAGCTTCGAAGTCATCATACACAGGACAAATTAGGAGCATTTCCAGGTCAGTTTGTCACTTGTTTGTTTAGTATATTTGTTAGTATTTTTAGTTAGATATATATGTTTAATATATTAGATTGTTTAATTTCAGTAAGTTTTATTTCTTATTTATAAAAAATTAACAAAAACATATCTCGTTGTCTTAGGGCAAGAATCAAATGAGTTTTACAGGTTTTATTCAAATCTGTCAATTGTGTATATTGTATATTTGTGAATAAGTTATAGTATAACAAATAGTTAGACAACTAATTATTAGAGTTAGTGTAATTAGTAGTTTGTATATAGAATAGTTATAGTAGTTTATATTTAGTTTTAGTTTAATTTATTTAGTAGTTTGTTTTAATTAGATTAGTGTATTAGTTTGTTTTTATTTATTGTTAGTTAGTTTAGTTTGTTTTTATTTAACTCTCGTTATAATCTATGATTAAATTGTGTATTAATGAGTATAAATGGAAAGCAAATTAGTTACGCCAAAACTAAGAACTCCAAGATCGTATGGAAGCGATGTGATATTTTTCTAAGTATATTAGGTTAGATATTTAAGACTTTGAATAAGGAAAACGATTCCGCTCTTCCCTAGTTATGAAATAATAAAAGCAGAGTGGACTAAATGCATAATATATAAAATAAGTGATGAGAAGTACACTTTAATTTAAATCTATTAAATTCATTTAATAGGTTCAATTTTGTGCATTGGTATTTTAATTGTGCTTTTATTTAATTCAATTAGAAATTATATTCATTAGATTATTGGTACTTGCATAAGATGACTAGTAAAGTCTTATTTAATTCAATTAGAAATTATATTCGTTAGATTATTGGTTACTTGCATAAGTTGACAAGTAAAACTTTATTTAATTCAATTAGAAATTATATTCAATAAATTATTGGTTCCTTGCATAATATGAGAAGTCAAGCCTTATTTAATTCAATTAGAAATTATATTCATTAAATTATTGGTTACTTGCATAAGATGACCAACAAAGTTTTATTCAATTCAAGTATAAATTATATTATTTAGATTTATAATTTATTGGTTACTTGCATAATATGTCAAGTAAAGTTGTTTAGCTTCGAAAGCTTTAGGATAATAGGCATTTATTCATATGATTCAACGAGGTATTTTGTTAAATTATATAATAATATAATAAATTGTGTTAAAATTTACTTACTTTCCAATTGATAAAAATAGAAGATGACTTACTATCATACTAAATATTTATTTAATTGGAAGATTTGATTATGCGAATTCTTTTTATTTGATAACTAATATTAAATGGGAAGAATTCGAGATAAATTAATATTACTATTAGCAATACTTGTTATTACATGTGAGTAAATTGTAAGTAAAATAAAAAATGAAAATGAAAATTATTTAAATATAATTAAAAAAAATATTTTACACTTATATTAAGTAATATTTGATTTGAATAATATAATTTGTTTAATTTATGTTTTAAGTAATTAAGGAATTTGTGAGGTAATTACTTAGAAGAATGTTATTTATTTTCATTGTACAAATTTCCATTTTCATTTTATATACAGGTTCAAATTCAGAGGGGTAGGGTATGTATATTTTCATAGATTTTATCAGTCAAATCGTTGGACGGAGGGGGGTCCCTTGTCCCACAAACAAGGGGGTCTCATACACCAATTTGGTGTGTTGGCTTGGCCGTGACCTTAAAAATAGATTATTATTATTATTATTATTATTTGATTATGTGAATTCTTTTTATTTGATAACTAATATTAAATGGAAAGAATTCGAGATAAATTAATATTACTATTAGCAATACTTGTTATTACATGTGAGTAAATTGTAAGTAAAATTAAAATGAAAATCGTTTAGATATAATTAAAAAAAATATTTTTCACTTATATTAAGTAATATTTGATTTGAATAATATAATTTATTTAATTTATGTTTTAAATAATTAAGGAATTTGTGAGGTAATTATTTAGAAGAATGTTATTTATTTTCATTGTACAAATTTCCATAATCTTATACAATTATATATATATATATATATATATATATATATATATATATATATATATATATAAACTTTATTATCAACTTTGCGTTATCTTATACAATTTACAAAACTTGGGTCATTATATAGAGAGAGGGGATTAATCCTATTGAGTAAGCTTGTATATTAAATTAATTTTATTTTTGTAAATTTTTCACAAGGTTAATAGTTTGATTCTATGAATTTAAAGTTCTTGTAAGTATCTTAGAATAGCATGCCAATCATGAGACTTTAAATGTTCAAAGAAGATCAGATTGAAAATAATGAGTATGTGTGTTGGTTATGAATACTTAAAGATATAGTCTGCAAATTTTGTCTGAGTCTGAAATTTTGTCAAAGCATATAAGGTGGAAAGAGCCTTGGTATACTATTGTGAGAATGTTTTGGTTGGTTAAATAATTAAGTAAATAAGAAACAAAAATGACACAACTTGGGGTTAGTTTAGATAGGCGTTACACTAGGTTTTCATCAATTCTGATTTTTATTGTTGTAATTTAATTTCTAGATTTGAGAAATGCCTTAAATATGTTAGGGACCTAACCCCTCACGTAGATAGAATAACATATTTTCCATGTAATAAAGGAAAAAATTAGTTAATAAGGCCTAAATATATTTTCCATGTAATAAAGGTTGACATTAGTTAGTAAGGCCTATTAAATAAATGTGAACAAGTCAATGTAAGAAGCCCTAATATAAGTTTCAACTTCTAGAAACATCTTCCTTTATAATGTTCTTTAGAAGATAGAATTAATATAAATACGAGTAGGAGGCATGAGAAATATTTTCTTTAGAATTATTGTAATAGAGCTATGATCTGTTGGAGGTTGCCCCCTCGAAGAGGCAAGTGGAATTGTTTTCTTTGAATAAAGGTATTATTTATGGTATTTCTCTTCTCAATATTTTGTCGTTCCACTGATATTTGTTGAATATTCTTGTTTCTGCATATTATATTACATTTGGTACCTTATAAATGGTATAAGAGCACTCTCGTTGGCAGGAATTGTGGGTGAAATTTTTTCCTAGGTAGAGATGTGTATTGTCGGCATCTTTAAAGAACAAAGATCTATCGTTCAGTGGGTAAAAATGTGTTGGGGAATATTACATGAAGGCGATATAGATGGTTTCATGGGGTTTCCTAGAAACTAAAGTTTCACCCTTGTTGGAAATATCTGTAACCCATGTTGGTACCCCTCGAGTAGTACCACATAAGAGAAAATCTATACATGACCATCACTCCTATGTACTAGCAGGTATATCAAGAGTCCCTTAGGTCTCCTGAAACCAACCCTAGATCAATCGATTGCCCGCCTAACTGCTATAGTGCCACAAAGAATAACACTCAGCAAGATACTCTCAGCTAGTACTTAGGTAATCAGGTAATATGACTAATGGTACAGTCAAGCCTCCTTAGTTCATGCCCTGAGATATTGGGTTGAGTACTATTGTTCTACCTTGCACGTCTATCAAAGAGCTATAGCACAGAGAAAACCCTTGTTCATAGTCACCCTACAAACCCTAACCCGGGGGGAACATACCAGACAATGAACAAAAATGATATTTTGGCCATGCAAACTGCCTCCTGCATCCTGGTTGCGAAATTACTACACATTTTTTTCTGTTAAAATTTTTGGAAATTTGACACTACAATATTATTCAGGTACGAGTATAACTCCGAAGAGTAAAAAAAAAGAAAATTTTCATCCTTATTTGAGACCTATCTCATTGGATTCCCCTTTTCTCCCTGATCATTGTGATACCTATCATTTTTAACCTTTTTGTTTTACCCCATGGACCCATATCCCTCATACCCCTCCCAACACCCTTATTTCCCACTTATCCCATTAATTTCCTCTTGTTTCCCCGATCCTGTTGGTATATATAACTTATCTTCTTTTTTGTACATGGACCCACCCCAGTTCCCCTCATGGCTCCCACCTGCCAAGAAGAAACCAATCAAAAACTGAATAATGATGTTACTTCCCTTCAGGCCCAAGTGAATACTAACATTCCAACCATTCATGGAAAACTAGACTACATCTAGGAACAATTTTCAAACCTCTTGGTACACTATAATCACTTCCACGTCCACCTACTACTTGGATGGATATTTCTATGGATTTCATTGTTGGCTTACCCAAATCAGGAAATAAGTTAGTCATCATGGTGGTAGTGGATCAACTTTCCAAATATTCTCATTTATGTTCTCTTCAACACCCGTTCACAACATTTGCAGTAGCTCAAATATTTATGGATAATATCTTCAAAATTCATGGAATTCCTCATTCTATTGTTTTTTACCGTGATCCCACTTTTATCAACAATATCTGGAAAAAACTATTTAGGCTCTATGGAACTCAATTGCATCTCAGCACAACCTATCATCCCCATATTGATGGCCAAACATAAATGGTCAAAAAGTTTTTGGAAACATATTTGAGGTGTTTTGTGTTCGACAGACAACATCAGTGGATTCAATGGTTATTCCTAGTTGAATGATGGTACACCAACTCTTACCATAATTCCACTCACACAACTCCTTTCAAATATTTCTATGAATAGAAGCCAACATCGGTTCTCCCATACATGTTGGGTTTCTCCAAGGTTCAAGAGGTTGAAAACAATCTTATTGACCACATGACCATTCCCCATACTCTCAAATAAAATTTGGTAATGGCTCAAAAATTCTTGAAGCAACATACATATCAGGGTCATTTTAAATGATAATTTTCTAAAGGGGACCAAGTGTTTCTCCGTCTCCAACTATACAAGAAAAATTCACTCAAATTCAAGCAATGTCAGAAACTTGCACCAAAATGTTATGGTCCCTATACTATTCTCAAATGTATGGGGCCAGTGGCCTATCAATTATCTTTTCCCAGTCACTCCAAGCTACATTCTATTTTTCATGTCTCATACCTGAAGAAAGTGATTGGCACCAAATTCCACACCCAAACCAGCCTACCTGATTTGGATGAAGAAGGTTCCATTTGGTTGCATCCAGAAGCCATATTGGACCAACGAGAGCATCGCCTCTGTCAGTGCACCATCTAGGAAGTTTTGGTTCACTTGAAGGATACTCCACTAAAAGATGCCACCTAGGAGCCAACTACCATTCTGTAGTAGTTTCCTCATCTTAAGCCTTAAGGACAAGGCTCTTTTTCAATGGGGATGGCATGTTAGGGACTTAACCCCTCACATAGATAAAATATTATATTTTCCATGTAAGAAAGGCCAACATTATTTAATAAGGCCTAAATATATTTTCCATGTAATAAAGGTTGGCATTAGTTAGTAAGGCCTATTTAATAAATGTGAACAAGTCGATGTAAGAATACCTAATATAAGCTTCCACTTCTAGAAATATCTTCCTCTAGAATGTTCTTTAGAAGATAGAATTAGTATTAAGAAGAGTAGGAGGCATGAGAAAGATTGTCTTGAGAATTATTTTAATAGAGTTCTTCTCTACAAGAGGTTTCCTCATTGAAGAGGCAAGCATACATTTCTTTCTTTGAATAAAGGTATTATTTTTGGTATTTTTGATTATTTGGGTTGGTTGTCATTGATGTCAACCCTTGAAGAAAGTCTGGTAGCAAATTCCAGTAGCACAAAGGTTTGGATAATGGACCCAAGTTTGTTTGATGGACAATGGTATGTGTTTTGATATATTTGCGGGTAAGACTATTCCATATGGATAATACATGTCATGCCATTTCTAGTGGTATGTGGAACGTCACATAACACCTCACGGTTAGAGAGTTATGGCCATGTGAAGTTGGAGAACCCTCATGAGTCATCAGGAAGCCCCAAAAGGTCAAAGTAGTCAAAGTGGTTTAAGAGATTTTAGAAGGTAAATAATAAAGTGAAGTGATGAGTGTACTATAAGTCAAACTGAATACAAAACAACTTATTTAAACAATAAAGTTAATGGAGAAATTACTAAGTGGACAAGTGGTTAGAAGTGGGTTAGCCCTAAAATAAGGAAAGTGTGTTAAGATCGTAGAAGGTAACCCCTTGATGAAGCTACATGAAAGTATAAATAAGAGGAAAGGATCTTTCATTTTAATTACACTTGAGAATATTGAATATCTACAAGTGACTCAGGAAACCAAAGGATATCTAAGCCAAATTTCATAGGGAAGGTGAAGTAAAGAAGGCCGAAACTCAAGGAAGGATAAATTATTTCGATGATGCTTTCTAAGGTATGTTATTCACAGGTCATCTCACCATTTTCAAAATAATTTTGTTTCTAGAATGATTGCAATCGTGAAATTGGGAGGCCATTGAGGAAACATATCCAAGTAGTTATGATACAAATTTCATCTTGTGGTTTGTTGTATTTTTGGAGTTACACGCTGTGGAAAAAAAGGCTTCTGGCTAGTCCCGAAACTAGTCTACAACAGATGTTTCAGGTAAAAAATTAATAACTTCTTCATAACAGATCCAAATTCAGTAAGACCAAATAAATTGGTTAGAATACAGTCTATAGTATTTTGTGTACAATTTTTAGATCCATACAACAAATATTTTGTGTGGGACACGCTCTACAAGTTCTCTCTCTAGAATAATCCAGAATTCAACAAGGTATGACATTTTTTCTATAACTCTTTTTATGAGAGGTTCCAAGTAGTGAAATCTAAGGGAATTGCATAAAATACACCGAAGAACATTGTGTACCATTTTCAGATCTTTATTCATTACAGGTACATAGTTATGATTATTGCAAGTTATGATTGTTGAGTAATCCAAAATTAGTCATGTGAGACTAAAGTAAAGTTCGATGAAAATGATAGTCTCTTGTTGTTAAAGTTAAGGAAGGTTTGCAGATATGTGATCATATACACCAGGTCTGTTATAGAGTTACAAATTAGATTTGAATGATGAAATTGATGAGAGATTTTGGTTGAGGTATAGGTTGGTACATGGTTGAGACAAGTAGTTGATGAGTTGGCACATACATGAGGTTTATAGTTGATGATGTTGGTACATATTGATGAGTCATAGTTGATGAGTAGTTGATGCATGATTGGTGCATACTTGGTACATGGTTGGAGGCACTTGTCAGTAATATTGTTGACACATGGTTTATGGATGATGTAGCATACTTGTCTTGGTATATTACTAGAAGCACATATTGACCTTGGTGATGATTATGAGTTGTGTTATGCATGTTTGATGCACTTGTTCATGGTACAGGTTTGTGCATGGTTGATGCACTTGTTTATGGTACAGGTTGGTGCATGGTTGATGCACTTGTTTATGGTACATGTTGATTATAGGTTGAGGTATATCCTGATGCATGGTTGATGCATGGTTTAGGTTATTGGTACATGTTGTTTGGTGCAGGTTGATTGGTACAGGTTTACAACATTATATCTCACAGTGATAGTGTGATAATGGTTCCATCATTCTACTTATATGCCAGGGTGGTTGGATGGGGAAAGGATAAGAGGTTGTGGCCACCTTTTAGTTGTAGCCAGAGAACATAGGGGGTTGTAGCCTCCTTTTGGTTGTAGCTACAGAATTGGGGAGTTGGAGCTTCCCTCAAGTTGTAGCCTCCTTCTAGTTGCAGCTGGAAAACAAAGGAAGTTGGTGCTTCCAATGAATGTAATTCATAAAAACATATAAGAAAAATCATTATGTGGTTTTCTCTCGCTTTGGGTTTCCAAGTAAAAACATTGGTGTATTATGTATGTGTATGATTGCTAATTTGTTCATTGTTTATTTACTCTGCAACTATTGGATGATAATCATACAATTTCATTTTGTGGTTAAAAAGGATTGTATTTCTCTATTACTGATTCACCCCCCTTCTCAGTAATCCAACAATTGGTATCAGAGAAGGTTCCTTTAGAAAACAATTTAACCACTGGAAGAAGATCATGGATTATTCTGAGAATGGAGTACCAATGTTTAATGGTCAGAATGGTTTAAAGTATGAGATGTGGAGTAGAAGGATGAAAGTATTTTTATAGGCATAGGTGAATTATATTTGGCTATCAGTTATTACAGGATATGATAGTTCAAAAAGGGAAAATACTGCAACCAAGAAGGAATTGAAGAAGAATAACAAAATAAAAATGGATTTCATCTGGGAAGGATTACCTAATCCGGTAAGATAAAATTTTGGCAAATGTTCATCAGCCAAAGAACTTTGGGATAAGTTACATGACATACATTCTTCACCCATCGCAGATTCAGAAAATACCAAAGAAAATTCAAATATAGATCAAGAAGAATTATGTTCACCATTTAAAACACATTCAGAAGATGAAGAGTACATAATCACCAGAGGTATGTTGTTTTTCTTTAGTTCTGAAAAACAAAGACATCTTGAAATAGAGTGCCATGAAGGAAATGAGACAGAAAAACTAATTGAAAAGGAAGACAATTATGAAACAGAATTGACTAGTGATTTAGATGAACTAAGAGAATAAAATAAGTCTCTCAAGAAAGAATTGATGAAACAAAATGAAAGTGTTCACATTTTTTAAGAATCCCAACAGGTCATCGAGAACTTAAGAACTCAACTAGAAGAAGACAAAAAGATCGAAGAAAATCTTGAATATCAAAAGGAGTATTTGGAATCCAACATAGCAGCACAAAAGAAAGAAGCAGAAATGAGAGAGAATATATTGACATATCATCTTAAGGAAAGAACTAACAATCTAAACCAACTTGAGGTAGATTTTGGTCAAGAAGAGAAAGGACTTGAAGAATAAATAATCGCATTAAAAATTCATCTTGGAGAAGCGAAAAGAATAGAAGAAGTCATGAAGTCTCAGATAATGAATAAAGAAGAAGAGGTTGAGAATCTTGAAGAAGAATTTGTCACATTAAGAATTGAAATCGTCAAGCTCAACAAGAGCAATGAAGAGACGGAAACATCCACATCAGTTATAGATAATGAAGAGAAGCACTCTAGGTTGCAAGAAAAGAAGAATGAATAAAATAGAAAGATTTATGCAAAAGTAATCAAAGGAAAGAATCATGGTCAACCGAAATCTAAGAAAACTATTGAAGATACATCTTCAAGAAGACCATTCATGTTCAAGCCACAAAGAAGCTTCAATCATGATCATGATCAGTCAAGGCAGAAATTCAGAAGGACTACACCAAAAAGAAGATGATTCACTCCTAGGTATGCAAATTTCCTTTATGGTCATTGTTTTTATTGTACTAATTTTGGACATAAGGTTGTAGATTGTAGGGATTATAAAATAAATGTTCAAGAAAGAAGTGCCTATGTGGCCCCACGTAAAATTAAATGTTACAAATGTCATAACTATGGACACATAGCTAGTGATTGTAGAATCATGATCGATAATTCCATGAAAGAGAACATTGATATCAGATATAAGAAAGTATGGATAAGAAAATACAAATAACAGGTAAACAAAGACTAGGTACCAGAGATTGCAAGATTGGCAATAAAACGAGATGAAGAAAATTCTACGGAGAAAAAGAAAGATGTCAGATACAAAAAGGTTTGGAAAATAACTGAAATAAAAGGATGGGTAAATAAGGAACGGATTCAAGAGATTTTACTTTCAGGCATTGTAGTGAAAGATGAATCCATAGACAAAAAGAAAGAAGGCAGAGGTCAGAGAGATGATGAATCTACCAATGAAGATGATGATAAATACACATCAGCGCATGAATTGTTCTGATCCATACAGATTATAGAATCCCAAGTAATATGAATATTAGACAGGGGAGTCTATGTGATAGACCAAAGAACCATCCTTCGAGTAGCTTGCAGAGTTTGAGAAGACAGATCCAGAGCAGTCAAGACTTCATGATAGTATAGTGATAAATGGGTCATCATTATGGACAATTGTGCAGTAGAGTCTTGGACAGTATGGACCGAGATGGATTTCTAAGAACAATTAGCAGGTTTGGACATATATATGATAGTGGATGAAAGAATGGATTCATATATTGGTTTAGAGACAAAGGAACATTATGGATGTTAATTACACAAGAAATGGCTGGTAAAATGATAATGGATTCCAAATTGACATATATTTTTTGGACACATGTAGTGCATACAACAGTTCACATTCAAAACAGAGTAATGCTTAGAAACAACAATGACAAAACTCTCTATGAGCTATGGAAAGGAAGACCAAAAAATGTGAAGTACTTTAGAGTATTTGGAAGCAAATGCTACATCAAAAGAGAAGATGGAAGAATGGGAAAGTTTGAATCTCGTGTGGACAAATGAGTACTTGTTGGTTACTCAAGTACAAAGAAAGAATACAAGTGTTACAAATATGATATTGAACAAATTTATGGAAAGCATCAATGTAACAATTATTGAAACAGATGGACGAGAGTCAAAGGAAGAAGAAAATGAATCAGTGGAACAAATTTATGATGAAGAAGCAAAAGATAAAGAAGAAGTAGAAGGGGAACTTGAAGAACAAGTCTACATTGAACAACTGAAAGGATTTCATTTGTTAGAGAACACACACTATGTGTGTAAATTGAAGAAGGCATTGTATGGTCTAAAACAGGCTCTTAGAGCATGGTACTCTAGACTGGATAAATATCTATAGCAGTCAGGGTTCAAAAAAGGAAGTGCAGACAACAACCTCTACATCAAGGTGACTTAAGATGGTATTTTATTAATTGAAGTTTATGTTGGTGATATTATTTTTGGAAGTATTGATGACATGTTAAGCTAGAAATTTGTAAAGGATATGCATAATCAATTTGAAATGTCATTACTCAGAGAACTATCCTTCTTTCTGGGTCTTCATATACGTCATAGCAACCGAGGAATTTTTATTACTCAAACTAAATATATAAGAGAAATGCTAAAGAGGTTTGGAATGGAAGATTGCAAACCAACTACCACTCCTATGCAAACCAATTTCAAGTTGAGCAAAGATGATGATTCAAAATCTATAGACTAGAGGCAATACAAGTCAATGATTGGTATCTTACTATATGTGACAACATCCAGACCAAATGTAATGCATGCAGTTGGATAGGTGGCATGATTTCAAGCAACACCAAAGGAATCACATTTATTAGCAGTGAAGAGGATTTTCAAATATCTCAAAGAAACAAAAGAGTTTGGATTATGGTATCTAAAAGGAAAGGATATATCACTTATTTCCTACAAAGATGCAGATTGGGCAGGTTGCATTGATGACCGACGAAGCACCAATGGAGCAACGTTCTACTTGGGTGAGTGTTTAGTATCTTGGATAAGTAAGAAACAATCATCAGTATCTTTATCTACAGCCGAAGCAGAGTATATTGTAGAAACAAGATGTTGTACTCAGGTTCTATGGATGAAACAAACTTTGACAGATATACATGTTGAGTATGATGAACCCATTCCAATCTATTGTGATAATACAAGAGCCATCATGATCCAGATTATTTTCAGCACGAAATGAGATCGGAGATATAATAAAGAAATGCACAGAGATATCGCAGATATTCAATTATATAATAGAAATATATCAGAGATGCAACCATAAACACAGATATACAGTAATGCATGATTTCTATTAATGAAATAAATATATAGAGACTGTAAAATACAAAGTGAAAGACTCGATAGAATGGTGGCAACTTATCTCTGAGAAGAGATGTGATGGCTACTCGCATTCGCAAGAAGATGATTACAATAAGGCTCTAAAGGCCTTTTTAAAAAAAATAGGAATGCCAAAAGTCCTAGACATCCAAAAACCTAACCCTAGGAGATGAAGCGCCAAAATTCATGTGGGCCCCGTTTGGGTAAGTTAGTACATTAACTTCCCGGGGTCGTAACTTTTGCATACGATCTCCATTTTAGGCGTATGATAGCTTGTTGGAAAGGTATCATCGAGGAGATTCATTTTGGGGGCTCAATAATTCCTTTGGCTATCATTGAGAACCTAGATCTCTAAAAACCTTCATTTGGGCCCTCAAAATGGCCCCAGAAGTTAAAAACTGCTAAAAATAGTAAATTGCCAAATTTGCCAGAAACTGTTTTGAACCAGTCGGAAAAGGTGGGTAGCCACCGATATCCACCTAGATCAATCCTCCCTCCTTAGGAAGAAATGGTCTCCATTGCATTGAGTTCCTGGGGGAGAGGGAAAAGCGTTTGTTGAATCTGCATCTTGGTGAGCTGCTTGCCTTGCTGGAGACGTCGCGTTGCTCAGTTTGTGGAAGTTTGTCATGAACCTGTTGATGCTGAGGCTGTTCAACAAGTCAGGCTACATGAGAGGATGATGTGCAGAAGGAATCTTTGTGCTTTGCTGCAACCTTGTCAACCTTCTTCTATTAGATGGAATGTGCTTAGGGCGAAGCTGTAGTGGTTGCAGTGTCCTTCTGTTCCCCTTTTGAACAGATTGTGAAGAAGCTGAATTTTGCAGTATGAGATACTACCTTGTGGCACTTTTTAGGTGGAATAGTATCCGGAACTACCTATGGTATTTTGTAAGATGACCCCCTAGAGAAACAATGACACTACGGGGTCGAGACTCATAAACAACGTGGTGCTTCCACATATATGGTTGGTCCAAGATAACATCACAGACATCTGGTGGGGAAACATCACATAATACCTCATCCTTGAAGGGTTGGATGCCATATGACAATCGACATTATTGGCTGACATGAAGATCTCGTCCTTGGAGAAGCCACCCGATGTTGTATGGTTGCGGGTGTGGTGTTGTTGACAATACCAACTGCTTGACGACCTCTGTTGAGATGAGGTTCTTCTGGCTTCGGCTATCAACAATAAAATGCAGCGGGGTCCCCTTCACCCACATCTGTGAATGAAAAATATGCTCCCCCTCTTCAAGATCTGTTGGTTCTTCTGGTTGAATTACTGCGATCAAGACAATAGCAATGGGGTCTGCATCAATGATCTGTCCTTTACCAGTATTTTCAGAATCAGATTCTGAATCAGGGTTCAACTCCTTGTCTTTGATATCGGCCACCAATGACTATTTTGAGAGACATTCATCGGTGTTGTGCCAGGTTCTTTTGTGGAAATCACACCATTTTCCAGTGTCCTTCTTTGTCTTCCCGTGACCCTTCTTTTCATGTAGCTTGGACTAGTTTTCAGGAGATTTTTTGTTAGGGACGCCTTTGTCATACTTTGGTTGTTGCGGATTTGCAGAACCAAAATCCTATTTGTTCTGGTGCTTAAATTTCTGCTCAATTTTAACAGCATATCAATAGGTAGCACCGAGTGATGAGATGTCCAGAAAATCCATTTCAGTTTGGATGTTTCTGTGTAGAGCCCCACGGTATTTCAAAACCCAATGTCGTTCGAAATCTTTGACACCCAGATTGGTGCGCAAGGTATGGAAGGTATTGGTGAACTCCATAACTGCTTGGCCCCTCTCTTGCCGTAGTGTGGTCCATCTCATGTACTGGTCCTCATAGTTGTCAATAGGGTAATATTGTTACTTTACCGCATCAACAAAAAAATCCCAAGTGGGATCGGCCCCATATATTTCAGACTCCTCTGTGGAACTCTACTCCCAATAAGTTTCCCACCAATGTTTGACATGGGGGAGATCTTTAAGGAGTGCGAAGGTGATCTTTTCTTTGTCGGAAAATTTGTGAATAGAGAAATAACCTTCTAGCAGATTTAACCATTTGTCTAGGGCTTCTACATCTATTTGTCCTTCAAATACAGGAATATCAAAATTAACTTGTACCTTGAAAGGCGAGGTGCCTCCAAAGTGGTTGCTAGATGAAGATGCATCTGTTGCTATCGACAGGCATTGAAGGATGCGGGAACAATTCTCCATCATTTCGTCCCTCTGTCGTGTGAGAGCTTTCTCAAGCAACAGACTGATAGGATCATCTGCTCCATCGTTTTTCTTTTCTTCCACCATTGAGGGTTTTCTTGGGTGTGCGAGAGAGATTTTCCTCAAGAGAGACAAGATTGAGACCCAACTTGTTATACTCAGACCTCCTTGGGGACATGCACTGAAAAAAATGACCAAGAACAGCTTGCTTTGATACCACTGATCCAGATTATTTTTGGCACAAAATGAGATCGGAGATATAATAAAGAAATGCACAGAGATATCACATATATTCAATAATATAACATAAATATATCAGAGATGAAACCATAAACACAGATATACTATAATACACGATTTCTATTAATGAAATAAATGTACAGAGACTGTAAAATACAGAGTGAAAGACTTGATAGAATGGTGGCAGCTTATCTCTGAGAAGAGATGTGACGGCTACTCACATTCACAAGAAGATGATTACAATGAGGATATGAATGACTTTTTACAATAAATAGGAATGCCAAAAGTCCTAGACATCCAAAAAATTAATCCTAGGAGATGAAGTGCCAAAAGTCATGTGGGCCCTGTTTGGGTAAGTTAGTACATCAACTTCCCAGGGTCGTAACTTTTGCATACGATCTCCGTTTTAGGCGTATGATAGATCATTGGAAAGGTATCGTCGACGAGATTAATTTTGGGGGCTCAATCATTCCTTTGGATATCATTGAGAACCTCGATATTTAAAAAACGTCTTTGGGGCCCTCAAAATGGCCCCGGAAGTTAAAAACTGCTAAAAATAGTAAGTTGCCAAATTTGCCAGAAAATTGTTTTGAGCCAGTCGGAAAAGGTGGGTGACCACCGATATCCACCTGGATCACATAAATATCTCAAAGAACCCAGTTATGCACTCCAAAATGAAGCAAATTCCAATCAAGTATCACTTTCTACGGGAACAGGTTACAGAGAAGAACATCAAAGTTGAATATGTGGGCACAAAATAACAAGTGGAAGACATATTTACAAAATTGCTTCCACGGGAAGCCTTCGAGTATTGATGCCAGAGACTCAGAGTAATTTCTACTCCAAAATGAACTCTTTTGAATGCTTATCTTATATGTCATAGATTTACATGAGGAAGCACCATAAAGAGGATAGTTCAGGTTGGGGGATCGGTTTCAGGAAGAGTTTATTTAGGGGGAGTATCCCGAAAGACAATTCAGTTAGGGGGGGAAACCCCGGATGGAAAGATACCTTTTACATTGATGACAAAGGAGGAGAGATTTATCATATGAAAAGGTAAATTCTTGGAGAAATAGCACAGAGGCATGGTTCTAGGGGGAGTGATGGTCACAAGGGGGAGCATGAGTGATATAAATTCAGTATTGCATCAGAGTGTTTCCATCAATGCCAAATGGGAAAATTGTTGATTATTTGGGTTGGTTTTCATTGATGTCAACCCTTGAAGAAATTTCGGTACCAAATTTCGGTAGAACAAAGGTTTGGGTAATGGACCCACGTTTGTTTGATGGATAATGGTATGAGTTTTGATATATTTGTAGGTAAGAATATTCTATATGGATAGTATATGTCATTCCATTTTCGGTGGTATGTGGAACCTCAAATAACTCCTCACGGTTAGAGTGTTATGGCAATGTGAAGTTGGAGAACCCTCATAAGTCATCTAGAAGCCCTAAAAGGTCAAAGTAGTCAAAGTGGTTTAAGAGATTTTAGAAGGTAAATAATAAAGTGAAGTGATGAGTGTACTATAATTCAAAGTGAATACAAAATAAATTATTTAAATAATAAATTTAATGGAGAAATTACTTAGTGGAAAAGTGGTTAGAAGTGGGTTAGCCCTAAAATAATGATAGTGGGTTAGGATGGTAGAAGGCAACCCCTTGAGGAAGCTACATGAAAGTATAAATAAGAGGAAAGACTCTCTCATTTTAATTACACTTGAGCATATTGAATATCTACAAGTGAACAAGGTAACCAAAGGATATCTAAGCCTACTTTTAGAGGGAAGGTGAAGTAAAGAAGACCAAAATTCAAGGGAGGATAAATTCTTTTGATGATGCTTTCCAAGGTATGTTATTTACAGGTCATCTCACCATTTCGCAATAATTTTGTTTCTATAATTATTCAGACCGTCAAGTTGGGAGGCCATTGATGAAACATATCCAAGTAGTTGTGATACAAATCTCATCTTGTGGGTCGTTTTATTTTTGGAGTTACTCGCCATAGAAAATAGGGTTTGTGGCTAGTCCTAAAACTAGTCTAAAGCAGGTGTTTTGGGTAAAAATGTCATAACTTATTCATAATAGATCCAAATTCAGTAAGACCAAATGTATTGGTTATATTACTGATCCAGGTGGATATTAGTGGCCACCCACCTTTTCCGACTTGATGCAGGAGCATAGGCTCAGGGAAAATGAGTTCATTCATGACTTGACCAAGGTCAAGTAAATCAGAGAAGACCTAGAGTCTCACATAAATGTAATTTCTTTATTTTCATTAAAAAGTTGAAAAATGGATAAGGATTCTA
>ML810477.1:95135-107484 GCA_009831015.1 Picea engelmannii | reverse complement strand
AACTTCAAAGATCTAGAGGTAGTGTTATGTGTTTTAAGTATTATTGCATGTGCTAACATTGTAACAAGAAAACACTTGCAAGGGCACCTTAAAAGAGCACTTAACCTATAAAACATTGAGCAGAAAGTACATGACAGTTTGCTATCCTAAAACAGCAAAAGAAGACAGCCAAATAGTTGAAACTTAGAGCCATACTAAGGTCAAGGACAGACCTTAGATGGCAGCCTCATAGGACCTCAGAATTTCAACATGTCTAATATAAAATTACAATCCTACATATGTCCAAGATAAAGAATGGTTGAAAGTGTTAATTTTGGATTTTTGATTACTAGATTGGATACCTTGCCTTTGAATGAATTTTTACCCTACATACCTAGCTCAAATGGTAACACAAGTTATATGGTTGGAAATCTTATTCCAAGACCTTTTCAACAGTATATGGAATTCCATCTAACTCCCTAGAAATGAGGAGATATGATTTTTTTTGTTCGACAACCTAGCCAGAAAATTGAGGTCGGCTCAACCGGTCTTTACAGGTCGACCCTAAAAGTGGGGGAAAAATTACTATAAATCCATGATAGTTGTGCACATTTGTAGAGAAACCAAGCAAGAGATAAATTATAAGGTGCACAAGAGTGATCTGAGGTGCGTTAAAGGTGTTAGGGTGTCTTTTGAGAATCTAAAGGTGTGCAAAAGAAGTCTAAGGGATTTTCTTGGGGTCTTTCTTGTTCTCAAGGTGAGCTATGAAGGATTGAAGGTCTGTGATGTTCTCATGTGCAATGTTTTAAGGGTTTGATGTTGTCATCAGTGGATGTTTCTGTCAATGGATGTTGTCTTTGGTGGATGTTGTCGTCAATGGATGTTGTCATTAATTCTAGGAATGATGTTATAAGGCCTGCTAGGGTTTGAAGGATTGTCTATGGAATGAAGCATGGAGGTGAAGTCAGAAGTACTTTATGTATGAAGATCTTGATTTATTGTTTATACATATCTTATTGAGTTGGTGCTCAGTTGAGTAGATTGGTGTCTCCAATAGGTTGGTGCCAACATCTTGTTGAGTTGGTGCTCAACTGAGGAGATTGGAGTCTCCAGTAGATTGGTACTTACATATTGTTGAGTTTGTGCTCAGTTAAGGAGATTGATGTCTCCAGTGGGTTGGTGCCTATGATATTTGTAACAGTAGGTTGGTGCCTACAAACATTTATATAGATAAGTTTTATGGTTTTCTCTCGATTGGGTTTCCATGTTAAACTATGTGCATTGTGATTTGAGTTCATATGTGATTATTGTTTCTCATCTAATGAATGATAGATGAATGGTTAACTAAAGTAAACATTATCATATATTGATTCACGCCCCCTCTCAGTATAAGCATAAGTTCAACAATTGGTATCAAAGCAGGTTCCTTTAAAAATAATTTAAGCATTGGAAGGAAGATTTTGAGCACATGTGGATTGTAAGGAAGGTATCCCTACAAACATAGCACCTTTGTTTGATGGAACAAAATATGAATCATTGAGTATAAGAATGAAGATATATTTGCAGTCCCTTGGGTTTGGTATTTGGGGATCAGTCACAACAAGTTATATAAATGAAGCTGGGAAGGAGTCAAGTGAAAACAATGCAGAAGCAATAGATGTCATATTGAGTGGCTTATCCAATTTTGAGACTGTCAAGGTACTGAAGTGTACACCAACTAAACAGATTTGGGACAAGCTACAAAACATTTATGAAGAGAGATTCGGTGATCATTCTAGCTGTGAATCAAGGACAAAAGAAACACAATTTGTTAGAAATTGTAACACACACGACCCATAAGTACACTTTTTAGGGATGGGGCATCAAAATTTTACTTTCCTTAATTATCTTGAATCCCTTCTCTCGGGTCTCCATTCCCTTATTCTCATCAAGAGTTATCTAACAACTCCTACCCTACTCAAATCCAAACTCTGGATTAGGAAATACGCCCTTCCAAAACTCTTCAGGCGATATCAGTCAAGGGCCACGTGGGTCCATCTCTCTCGTACCATCCCAAGTTCCTCGAAGTCCTGGAGATTCCCCAGTGTTCCTACATTGATGGTGGAAGTCCACCCACCGTCCAATCCAACGATGAAGCTTCATCCTCATTTAACACCTAAGCGTAAGGGAAATTCTACATTCGACGCTTTAGCGTTGAACGCCCCTTTTTCTTTATACACGCATATCCTCTGGAGTCCCAAAATCCCGAAGGATCTCAAAATCTTGCCACGTGGCTCTGACCTTCGGCCCTTTCGGCTCATATAAGATCCTACACCCCAAACCTCCAGAGTTTTGAAGTCCCAGACTCTCGAAGGGTCCACCTTTACACATGATGGCGTAGTAAATGTTGAGGCAAGGACAAGTGGGTCCCGAGTACTCCACCCGCTAATAGGCCAAGTGAATATGTGTTAGGGGGGTGACATGCAGAAAGGTAGGGATGGCACGTGGCCCCATCAGTGGGTGACAAATGTCACGTTCTAATGGGAACATAGGGTCTGCGAGAAGTATGAATCCATGTGACACGTGGCACATCGAACGTGAGTCCATGTCACCCTGGGTGACGTCGGCGTGCCACATCACTCTGGACTAACAACCTTCCAACACCCCTTAGATATCATGATTGATATGCATCCATGTAGATCCATAGATCTACAGCCTTTGTTACTTCGTAACTTCGACGTAGAGGGAATCTGTTGTGTGACTTCCTCTTTGTTCTCGGAGTGGTCAACATCAAGCTAACCACAGTCTAGATCTAATGGTCAAGAACAATCCCGCAGTGTCCTTAAATCTACGATTCTTGTCACTTCGTGAGTTCAACATTCATGCGTTTTGCTCGCTTACCACCCCCTTTCTCCCGTAGTGGTCAATGACGGACTAACCTTAGTGCAGATCCAACGACCAGGGAAGATCTCGGAGCGTCTCTAAATCTATGGTTCTCGTTAATTCATAGCTCCGACATTTGGGGGTTTTGGCGTTATGACAACTATCTTCTCCCGAAGTAGGACTTCGCCGAAGTGTTATACGCAAATATTTCCACCAGTTGATCGGACGGTTGGGAGGGGTTCTCAATGGACTCCCTAGATCCACGACTCACATTAATTCACAAATCTGATGTTCGATAAATTTGGTGCTCTGACACCATTGTTCTCTCGAAGTGGTCAACGTCGGACTAACCTTGGCATAGATCCAACGACCAAGGAAACTCCTGAATACCCTCGGATCTACGGCTTGCGTTACTTGGCGATTGGTAAGTGTGTCAAGGTTTAATAGTGGGACAAAACCCATGGTCAAAGTTAAGGGAATCGCCAGATGTTGGTCCACCTTGCAAGTAACTGTAACAACAAGTTACCTTTGAATGGTTTGAAAGTGGTAAGGCCATAACGCCCCGGAGCTCTGCACTCTCGGAGTTTCGAAGCCAAAAAATCTTAGCTCCTTTCGGGCTTAGCATAGGGTTCCCAGGCCTTGGTCATATGGGTCCTCAAATAATTCTTGTGGGCTGCACGCTTAAATCTTAGTTGTGATTTGGTTAAGGCCATGGACATGAGCCCTCGGTCATGCCGACAAAGGGTTTGAAGGAAACGTCCTCGCTTCACAGAGCTCTAATTTGGAAATCCTGCAAAGCTAAATTGGAGTGGTCGGCAGGAATTAAGCGTTCCAACTAACTCTACCCCGATTCTTGCATTACAAGGTCAATCCTTGGGAAAAATTCTTTTAGGATATTTCCAGCCAGTACAAGGACCGTAGCTTATTCCTAGATTCACTTATAGACCCAAATCCCATAGCTCTCTAGATGTTAAGCTGAGGAAAACATAAGACCATGTAAATACATAAGTTTACAGAAGAATAATAAGTATTTCTAAAGATTTATCAAACACTGCAAAAATTTATCCATAAACACAGACATTCAACCATAACTTCCATTCCATTCCACAGAGTATAAAAATACTTATCAGAAACCTGAATCGTGATGCAGCTGCTGAGAGGGGTGCATGTTTCCACCCAACCATAGGCACGACCACTCCTGAATGGATTCATCACTAACCACCCCCTAGCTAAACCATGATGCTCTGAGAGAGACTTCTTCTTCTTGTTCAACGATAGTCATGGACAAAGGTTACTCTCCTCCTCCCACATGAACTTAGCAAATGGTTTTCCTTGTACCAAGCAAAGGAGCCTGCAACAAGTACTTCCACAGCCACTCGTCCTCTCTGAAACCTCGTTTATCAGCTCGGACTGAAAATGTTGCCAACAGTTTCTTGCACCCAAAATGAATTTGTTTCTCGATTCTCCTTCGAACCAGAGAGATGCAAGCACTCTCCTCTCTTTTTGGGAGATTAGTCTCTTGAATCTCCTCCTCTGCCCATGAACCCATTACTCTCTTTCCTTCCTCAGCAAGGTTGCATCGGTCTGAATCCCCAGCTTGTGGTCAGGTCAGGAAGCCTTGCAGATGGGTACTCTGCCCATCTCCTCGCATTAACTCTTGAGGAGGGCTTCCCAACTACCAGCCTGACTGGTAATTCATTTATGGGTCAGAGGACTATTCTATGTCTAAGTAATTAAATCCAGTAAGGTACTGGTCTGGTGGGGGTCATCTCAACCATTTCTAGTTCCCCTCACCATCTCTCTCATAGCATCATGATCTACCTTGGCAAACCCACTTCAACAATTATGCAACACTATCCATTTTTAATTAATAACATAAATACATGCATTACCTTTTATAACAAAAAGGTTCATCAAATCCAACATTCACACGTATTCGGTCTACCACAATATTTTGGCAAGTTATAGTTATATTTAGAAGCTGGGGGAAACAGGGGCATTACAAAAAACTAAAAGGAGGACTCAACAAATACAAAGGTAAGATACCCTTCAAATGCCTTAAGTGTGGTAGAAAAGGGAGTTTTCCCACTAAGTTTCCATATGCGGGAAGGGAAGATAGTGATGATGAAGAAGAATCTGTCTTCAAAACCATGGAAACAAATCTCATTGATGAAGAAAATGAAGAAAATCATAAAGAAAAACTAGATTCAGAAGAAGAAGATCTTGAAGCAAAACTTATTAGTACCTTAGAAAAAATAGATAAGTTTAAGAAAAAGAAGCAGAGCAATTGAAGAGATATGAAGAGGAGGATAATGACCTTGAAGAAACAAAGAAGACAATTATCATCGTGAAGACTCAACTAGAAGAAGCAAAAAGGATAGAAAAAGTGATGAAAAAGCCAACTGGAAGAAAATTGCAAGAAGCTAGAGGATGAAATATTTTCCTTAAGAAAGGAACTAGAGAAAACAACCAATTAGTTGAATAGAAGCTTGAAGTTTAGAAAGAGTACTGAAATCTTAGATAATATTCTCAGTCACCAAAGGTCACCATTCATCAGGACATGTATTGGCTACAACGAAAAACAAAAGACTCCCAAGGGAGATGGAAGCATTAAAGTCACAAAGCCATCAGAAAAGGAAAATGAAGAAAAGTTTAAAAACTATGCCAATATTCTCAAAGGCTCCATCAACAATGAAAGCAGCAGCATGAAAGAAAATGATGACCAACAAATTCTTGATTATTCTCACAAGAACAACAAGAATGAGTCCAGAAGAGTTGTTCCACCGAGAAGGCATTTCACCAACCAGTACCAAAATCTCTTTCTTGGCTATTGTTTTTCTTGCAATAATTTTGGTCATAAGGCAATAGATTGTAGAGCTTATGCAAGAAGTGATCACGTGAGAGATAGAAATAGAGGTTATTATAAGACCTTAGAGGATGATTATGTGAGCAACAAATCCATAAGCTCTCATGGGTTTTCTAACAAAAACTACAATTCATTTGATCCTCTACTCGATTACAATACTGAATGTTATAAGTGCAATAAATATGGGCACATAGCACGTTATTGTAGAAGTAGTATAGTGATACCTCCTAAACAAAACAAGGAAGATGTTCTTACCAAGCATAGAGAAGAATACTCAGAGGTTTGGAAAAGGAAGCAAAAGCAAGAAACAGGGAAAGACAAAACTATTTGTTATGAGAAAAGATGTGATAAGCTAGATGAAGATGGCAGGGATATGTTAGAATATAGAATATGGTGTGCTCGTTTTACCATTGATGATACCATCATCACCCAACCATAGGCCAAAGCCACCCTCCGAGCACCTTAACCTTGACTGAGAATTTCTTCGGAAGCAAACCCTAGGCTAGATAGCCAAACAAAGGGTAACGCACCTTTCTGCAAGGATAGTGCATCACAAAAAGTTGATCAGATAGTCCAAACCCTAGCCAAGAGATAGTCCAAGCCAACACTAAAACTGGTTGTTGTAGCAGCTGCACCTGCAACACTTCTCCACACGTGCACACCAAACTGGGAACTGCAGTGCGCAGAACTGGCTCTCTGCAACTGCTGTGATATGCCAAATGAGAACTTGCGCCCTGTATTTATAGTGGTTCTGCCAGATTTGCTGGGGCCAACTTCTCCTTCTGGATATGTAGCTGTTCAGTATATTATTATTATTTCTTGTCGACTTCTTCTCTTGGAGGCTAATAACCTAATATAAATTATCTTCTTGAGCCGACAAGACTTCTAAGGTTATTAGCCAACTTATTAGGGTTTCTCTTGCTTCCCGGAGTCTTCTATTCTCGTCAAGTTCACACATGGAGGTAAATACCTCCCGCAGCTACCATAATATCAATAGGATATTCATTGCTTTGATTCTCACTCGAGACATGTACACCCCATTTCTAGAAAAGGTAAGGCTGGGACATTTCCTTGTGAATATGGAAATTCAAGTTCACAATACTCTTTTTGACAAGATAAGTATTTGACTGGTCCTTGTAAAAAAGGAACGATGAGACATGAACATATTCAAATAAAGTATGTTGGAGATATTACACACACCTAGAATATGTTTTCCTTATTTTCCTATGTTTATTAGTCATTATTGAGGGTCTCCTATTTTTTAGGAACTTCTCCTACATTCTACGAGAATATTCTCTTCAATTTAGAGCGAGTTACACTTAGTTGGACTAGTGGAAGTCACTCATGCATGGCCACCTCGGTTTTATCACTAGCAGTTGCATGTGCTTCTCTCACTTCGACGCGTGTGACTCAATTAACTGAAGACCGCATGATTAGTTAACTAGGACTAGGTGGTAGTTAACTCCGGTAACTGCATGTGTGTGTCTAGATCTCTCTACACCACCACTATGGTGCATTGACTTCTCTTCCAATGCACATTAGTTGAGCTATACATAATATGTCATGTATAAACTATCATTCATTCATTTGGTTAATACATTTTCTCGTTCTTTTCTCTCCAATTTTTCTCTCGTCTTCTCTATTTTGCAAGTTGTGTTCGTTCTTTTCCTAGCTAGATCTCTTATGCATGTATTCACCACATTCTAGAGCCCACAAATTGTTAGGAATGTTGATGTTTGGGCAACATCGGAAATACATTCTACTATGTTGATAATTAATAATATGATTATTAATTATTAAACAATATTATTAATGCAATAATATATTTATAATGTAAAGTATAAATATATATAATAAAGTATATTTATATTTATATTATATGTATAATATAATATAAATTATAAATTATTTATTACCCAAGGGACGCATCTCTTCATGGATGGTCACCATGGTCACCATATGTTCTTTATATATAGAACATGCATCATTGTAATGACATATTCATTCATATACAATATCATCTCCCTCACACGAAAATGAGAGTAGAGTAAAGTCTCGGGAGTGTTAAATTTTTATGGGGTTGTTGCAATCTATATGTACAACATATTTACTTTTTACTCCTACCTAAATTATATAGAAAGAAATCCATAAATTAAGGTGATTTCTAGTAAAAATGTCTAATTACCTACTTTGTATTTACTTCTACCTATATTTATGCAAAGAATTGCATGAATTATGGAGGAACAATTTCATAAAGGAAAATACTACGTGGATGGATTATAACCACATTAATCTTTGCAACTATTTATAAGAAATAAAATTTAATTTAATTTTCAAAGAGACGTGTCTTTTTGGATCAATTTAATATTGCTATAAAAAGACACAACAATAGACACATATTTTTCTCTCTCACACGCGGGAAGTGATCTAAGGAAGAGACCGAAGTTTCTAAGTAGTTGAAATTTTCTGAGTGTAATTACTTAGTGATGTTCTAGAGAGTTTACTAAAGTAATATCGTTGGAAGTAATTACCACATGAGGAAAATTGTGCTTGTCTAATTTAACACTATAAAATCAACATGGTTAGTCGTATGACATCGAGTATATGATGGATGTGTGTTAGTAGAAGACATATCCTTTTGAGGGTCACTGTATATAGTTGTGCACAAGATAATTTGATCTCCTCTAGGAGATGCTTTTTGTTGTTCTTGTTCCAGGAACGTCACCGGTAATAGCTTTGAGAAGGAACCATACCGACAGTTGTAGGAAGCAATATGAAGCAAGAATATCTAGACATAGAGTTGTGCACATCCATGTACTGAAGAAGAAGAGGAGGTCAACACATGCAGAGGGAGTAGATGGCTCCTAAGACTATGTATCCTCAAAGGGAGTGATGGCTTCAGATGTTTTCTGCGAGAAATTGGATAGTCTCATGATGACATGTTGTAGCTATTAGAGAGCTACCCACTAGCCCTGGATGCATGCTATGAAGTCACTATGGATTTCCTATGATGTATAGATTCGTGTGTCCGGTAGTCAATTGCCATGAGCTCGTGTGGATGGTGATAGTGTTAGAGTTTGTGCCAGATATAATACCTTCCTCATTAAGAGGGAGTGTTGTGATTTTATTTAATTTCAGAAGTTATTCTTAAGTGTTAATGTTTCAACATCGGGCTAACATTTTCCTGGGATTGGTCATGGTAATTTGACTAATGGAGAATGGCCCTGGTGTTGATGATTAAATTCGCAACGAGGTTTGGCCCGCAAAGTATTGCTAACGCCTATTATGTAAAAGATCAATAATACTAGTAGGTGGGACCCCTTTCACTATTGAAGATCAAGTCTAGTGTTATTTGATACTATTCAACACTACTTTCATGGCTGACGATATCTTAGGTTATTGGAAATGGATCAGGCATTTTATACAAGCTTCCCTTGTTGTTTCAAGATCAAGTTATACTGAAGTTTTTTTCAAGATATCATTGTTGACTGTCCTTGGATTCTGGACTGGTGACACCTGCAACAAACACATGTTAGTAATGACAAAAGGAAGAAACTGCCCTGTACTAACATGCCATACTATATGCATTGAAGAGGATTGTGGCAAACCCAATCTAACATAGGATATCCATATGAGTGATTCAGGATTATATATGATATAGTTAATATACATTTCTGCATAATAGAGATTGTAATGTGGGTGGCGCTTTTGGAAATTAAAGGTTGTTGTTGCAAGATGGATGATTTGTTGGGTAAATAGTTGGCGCGTACTAAGAATTGAATGAAATCGGAGTAGGTAAATGATGTGCATTTATGAAACATCACCTTTACCCTTACCGATGGACGCCACCATGGTCAGGCCTTCTTCCAAACACTACGACCGGGTTATGTTCCGATTTCTCAACAAAAAGGAATTGTTCGGTCAACGCGTGCTTAAGACATTTGATTACAGGTATGTTCTTTTCTTTGGCCCTTCATGAATCTACTCTGGTTACGAAATGGATTTTGGCTCAAATATATTAGATGTGTTCTCCTTCAGTATTGCGACTGGTAATGGTGATTGTGAATGAGACATTGATGATTCTCTTTGAAATAAGGTTGAATTCGTAACGCTAATGGGCGTTAGCAGTCACAAGAGATCTTTGTTATCCTTGTTGGTTACTTTGGAAGACCCTGTTGGTCTTACTGGGCCATTTTCGTGTTTCACATTGCTAAATAAACTTGCATTTTTTTATGGGTTTTGTGGCTAAAGTATTAGTATCAGCGTGCATCATACATATGGGAGATGGGTTGATTTCACCACTAGGGATCACAAAGTGAGTTTTTTTTCTATTATAAATCGACCCTGTCCTTACCACAATGTGGTGGTTGTTTGATCGAAAGGCACGAGGGTTACACCCTACGTGCATTAAATTACACTTGTTATACCAAGATTGGCTCTATTCTTCTTGTGGTGGCTACCGAGCAAACCCTTAATCCCTCCAGTTTGAAGTTCCACAGAGAAAACTGTCGTGCATGTCCAGTTGCAATGGGTTATTGGATGTTGAATACATGGTCGATTACTTTGAATATGGATTCGCATAGTCAATCGTATGGCAGCTGTTTTATTTTGAAGTATAGTTAACTGCCTCCCTGATGATGATGTTAAGCCCTACATTGCATTCACATTTTCGAAATACACGACTATCCTCCTTATATTCATAACTCAATATTGTAAATGAGGAAGGCCTATGCTCCAATTCAATTTGATGTGTAAATACACATAGCTACTACAGTTGTTCAGTTGATTGATTTTCTCTCACAGTGGAAAATTGTTGATTGATGTGCGGTCACTAGTAATTACATTGACGAAAGTTTGAATGATGGCTGGTATTGGTTACAAGGGTTTGGTATTATCCACACATGTTGCGTCCTATAGATGATGTTTTTGCAAAGTAAATAATTGGACTAGATATATCTACTGTATCTTGTGTTGTTGGTTGAATAAACCTGGGTATGCATGGCTTGGTAAATCATGGGTGACTAAATCAATAGCCCAACATGATGTTTGAGTTATATCATGGTCGCATGTTGCTGTGTGATTATGGGAAAGGTTACACTGTGGGATTTTCTTAGTTGTGCACTATGTATGGTTGGATGACTTGTTTTTATGCTTAGTGATACCCACTAAGTTTTAAGCATGTTACCTATGGCAAATTGACCACTGTGATGAAAATCGTATTGGGTAGGTCGTTCAGTTTTTAAGTCAAAATGAACTATTGTTTTTACAAGGGTAGAGCTCCATTGCCTTGGAATTTTACTCCGGCAGAGCCTGTGTCTAAACGATAGTTGTTGATTGTATGGTCAATTGTCACTTTAGGCGTGACAAGTGAGGTTTTGATTATTGTGGTTACAACATATTTATGTGAACGAATACCATTCTAATTTGATGAGTGCTTTTACAGTATTAGTGACTTCATTGATTTGAAAGCATGACTGTGGGGTATAGTCGTGGACTGAAGAAAGGATTGAACAATGATAGATTTTGATAGTAACAGATTGTAAGTGGGGATTGTTCCTAATTCATTATAGAATGCATATTGTGAGGACAATGCTTCCTACAATTCATATGGGAAAACTTACTATATTGCAACAACACTGTGTTAAAGTTTTGTATAGGAATTGTTATTTAATCAAATGATTGTTGATCAGAGCGTACCCCTAGTCTTACTGCAGAATATTTTATGGATTGCTTGGTTAATTTCGTGAACAATAATCGTCTTCTTCCCCTTCCATGATCTCACTTTCCACTAATTACAAACCCTTCATATATCCCATAACCCTGTTTCACCCCCTGTTTTGAGATTGATTACAGCCAAGGGAATTCCTGTGTTGAGATATATGAAAGTGACAGTATTTGGGTGGATTGCAGTATGTTTTATTGGCTTGTTTTACAGTTGGTTTTTGTTGTCATTTGAGCAGTAACNCCCATATTACCATATTTTCGCTCAATACAACCCCCTCACATATCCCAAAACCTTGTTTCACCCCCTGCTCGTTGATTAACAATAAAGCAATTTATATGGATTGGATTGCATGAGTCTAATATATTTCTGAGTCAAATTCCATTTCGGTTTTTTTGAAGAGTTGTCATGTATGGTCAAATAAAAGATCATTTTTCTAATCAATCATGCATGCAGGGATGCACCATTCAATCAAAAGGCTAAAAACAGAGGCCTATCACGCCTCTGTAAAAAAGAAGGACTAAAGGAAAATAACATCAACAAGGGAAAATATGATTTTGAGTTTCATTCTATCTATCGTTTTATGACAGTTGACTTCAGGGATCTTTGGACAACATGTTTATTTTGGATATATGATTACTATTTTGAAATAGCTTCAAATTTCAAGAGCTTAATTTACCAAAAGTGAAGGGGAGACACAAGGAAGTATGTTTTGAATAACTAATGGTTATGTTATGATTATTATGATTGTTATGAACAAAAGGGAGTCACAAGGGGTCCCACCTACTAGTTATTATTATTATTTATGACCCTTATTATAGTTTTTTACTCTTCCCCTAACTAAAGTTAGTTGAGTCTTTTAATTAACTTAACTAATGAATTGGTTCAACTTCTTCAACCAATTCTAATTTGTTAAAAGC
>ML810477.1:77556-95085 GCA_009831015.1 Picea engelmannii | reverse complement strand
TTTATGACCCTTATTATAGTTTTTTACTCTTCCCCTAACTAAAGTTAGTTGAGTCTTTTAATTAACTTAACTAATGAATTGGTTCAACTTCTTCAACCAATTCTAATTTGTTAAAAGCAAAAACAAGGGGAGGAAGAGGAGGATGATAGAAGCAGAAGCATGCTAAGGTTTTCTCTTTGTGTTTATGTTGAGACAATTCAATTTTCATTCATTCATATATTCATCATAGCCTAATTTTCTTTTATGATAACAGAGTCTTATTGTAGACAACAATATTTAGGGTTGAATCAAATGATTCAAACACTTGTTCTTCAGAGGTGTTGATCTATCTTTGATGGCCTGTGTAGACTTGTCTGTTTGTGAATTAGTTTTCATGACTGACAAAGGCTATTGTGCAGAGTCGAGTGGGCAACAATCTGTGGCAAGATGATCCAACTTTTAGAGTTCAGTTTTGGTTTTCCGTCAGAGGTCCTTTTGTATGTTCCATCGGGGATGTCTAAGTTTGACTTTGGTCGAAGATTTCCGTATGAGATTTTGTAAAGAAAATGACTCTTTGGTGAATTGGAATGAACTAAAGGATTGCTTATGTCTCAATTGTCTTGATTATCATGTTGGTGTCTTTACTTATGTTCTTATATTTATTTCAGCAACAGATGTATTCAAAAAATACATAAAAAGTGAATTTCCAACAAGCTTTTTGTTGGTAAAATACTAGCCTAAGCACTCATAATTAATACTTGTGAATTAGGATATTATTTTTGTTGGCTATAAACATAGGGTGATATTCCCGTCTACTTTACTTTAGCCAAGTAAAGTCTGAAAATGCTTGAGTAAGATCAATTCATATCTTTTCCTCAACACCTGGCATAGTCTTCTAAGGACATAAGACTCAAAGTGTGTGGCTTTCAACATCCGAAAGGACTGAAATTCTTCCTATGGCACAGATGGAAACCTGATAAGGAAGAATGGTCCTTGTAGTCACATAACACTCCCTTGAGTATGTGACAACTGCGAGACACTCGGTGTGTAGATTGAAGAAGGATTTATTTGGATTAAAGTAGGCACCCAGAGCATGATATGGCAGGATCGACAATTTTCTGACGAGCTTAGGATTTACAAACAATAGTGCAGATCCTAACCTTTACTTTAAAGTTGTGGATGATGGTTTGATAATACTAATGTTCTATGTGGATGACCTATTTCTAACAGGTGTGGAAAAGCTCATCTTAGAGTGTAAGAGAAAAAAGATTTGGTTGTTGAGTTTGAGATGAAATATCTTGGGATGATGCATTACTTTTTGGGTCTCGAGGTATGGTAGAGACATGATGAGATCTTTCTGAATCAAGGGAAGTATACAGTAGAAATATGGAAGAGGTTCAGGATATTGGATTGCAAGGCAATGGATACACCTAAGGTATCAAATCTGAAGTTGCTATAGGATACGACTTCAAAGATCCGGGATGTTACTTTATACAGGGAGATGGTGGGTTGATTGATGAACATGACGAACACAAGACTGGACATATGTTTTGTTGTGAACACCCTAAGTCAATATATGGAGCATCCTAGGTAGGTTCATTTGGTCGCAACAAAACATGTGATGAGGTACCTTAAGGGTACATTAGATTATGGTCTCAGGTATGTGACAAACCATGAGTTTGGGTTATATGGATATTTGAATTCATATTGGTCTGGTAGTATTCCTGATCGGAAGAGTACTTCGACATATTGCTTCAATCTAGGATCCAATATGGTTTCATGGAGCAACATGAAGCAGTTGTGTGTAGCACTCAGTACGACTGAGGCAGAGTATGTGGTATCATGTGCAACAATTCGTGAAGCAATGTGGCTTCAAAATTTGTTGAATATTGGACTAAATTTGACCTGTAGGTAAGACCTACAAGAAGAGGATGATGAGAATTGTTCTGGATGACAAGTGATGAAGTTAGCAGGTTGAAGATCGAGTTGATATTCAGAGCTTGAGAGGTAGCCAGACAGTCAGTTCTAGAGGGAGCTGGGTACTACAATAAGGAGTAGGAGGCTCCTTCGGATGCATGAAACAGTCATGTGTGGCACTCAGTACGGCTGAAGCTGAGTATGTGGCAACATGTGCAGCAAGTGGCGAAGCAGTGTGGCTTCAGAAATTGCAGACTATTGGACTGAATTTGACTTGTAGGTAAGACCTACAAGAAGAGGATGATAAGACGTGTTCTAGAGGACAAGTGATGAAGTTGGTAGGTTGGAGATTCAATTGATATTCATTGCTCGAGAGGGAGCTAGATGGTCAGTTCCAGAGGGAGATGGGTACTACAGTAAGGAGTAAGAGGCTCCATTAGATGCAGGAAGCAGTCACGTGTGGCGCTCAATACGGCTGAAGCTGAGTATTTGGCAGCATGTGCAATAGCAGTGTGGCTTTGAAAACTATTTTCTAGGTTATTTGGTCTTGGACTGGAGGCGACCTACATTTGGTGTGATAAATAGAGTTGCATGAAGTCGTCAGAGAACCCCGTGGTCTATGATAGGTCAAAGCATATCGAGATCATATATTACTATATCAGGGATATAGTGCAAAAGGGAGTAGTGGGGCTCTAGTTTTGTGACTACAGATAATCAAGTTGTGGGCGTGTTTACCAAGCCATTGTCAAGGATAAAGTTTGAGTACTTCAGGGACAAGCTTGGTTTGGTCCCTCTTCAGAGGCAGTGTTCTCATCCAACATGAAAAAGGGTTGGCACTGAGACATGTGGAACTCATCCAACATGAAAAAGGAATGCACTGAGTGTTCTCATCCAACATGAAAAAGGGTTGACACTGAGACAGATGGAACTTATCCAGCATGAAAAAGGGTTGGCACTAAGATAGGTTGAACTTGTCCAACATGAAAAAGAGTTGGCACTGGGTATTATCATCTAGCATGAAAAAGGGTTGGCACTGAGACATGTGGAACTCATCCAACATGAAAAAGGGTTGGCACTGAGTGTTATCATCCATCATGAAAAAGGGTTGGCACTAAGTGTTCTCATCCAACATGAAAAAGGGTTAGCACTGAGACATGTGGAAATCATTCAGCATGAAAAACTGTGGGTACTAGGTGTTCTCATCCAGTATGAAAAAGGGTTGGCACTGAGATAGGTGGAACTCATCCATCATGAAAAAGGGTTGGCACTGAGTGTTCTCATCCAACATGAAAAAGGGTTGGCACTAAGACAGATGGAACTCATCTAGCATGAAAAGGGTTGGCACTGAGTGTTCTCATCCAGCATGAAAAAGGGCTGGCACTCAAACAGGTGGAACTCATACAACATGAAAAAGGGCTGGCACTGAGACCGAGGGTGCACATGATCAGATATTGATGCATTGCAGGGTAGTGGATGCCTTGGGGACATGTTGTAGTTATCTGAGAACTACCCATGGGCCTTGGATGCATTGGTTGTGAAGTCACAAGGTTGCACATGATGAGGTACATATGCATTGCGAGGTAATGGATGTCACGGTGACATGTTGAAGCTATTTGAGAGCTACCCACAGTTAATCTTCAAAAGTAATCTTGGCATAATGTAGAATGTCTCCCACGGTGAGCGGGAGTGTTGATGTTTGGGCAGCATCGAAAAGGCATTCTACTAGATTAATAACTAATAATATGATTATTAATTATTAAACAATATTATTAATTATAATATTATTAATGTAATAATATATTTATAATATAAAGTATAAATATATATAATAAAGTATAAAGTATAAATATAAAGTATATTTATATTATATGGATAATATAATATAAAGTATAAATATATTTATTACCCAAGGGACACATCTCTTCATGGATGGTCACCATGGTCACCATATGTTCTTTATATATAGAAAACTCATCATTGTAATAACATATTCATTCATATACAATATCATCTCTTATGAAAATTCAACAAGGAAGAAGGTGCGCCAACATTTTTTATTTGCAAATACTAAAGCTTGAAGAACACATGAAGAATGGAATATTTGTTGTCTGTCATGCTAACACCATACAACTACTTTGAATGGAACAAAAAGATGGATATTTTGCTTTGAGGTAGAGGATTTTACAGGTTAACCATGGCTACAAAAACAAAATTGGCATCAGCCATTGAAAATTCCAAATACCTCAATAGAATGGATGAGGCTTACGGAGCCCTCGACATGCACATATCCCCTGAGTTGTTGTTTCATGTATCTTCTTGCAAAAATCCAAATGAGATCTGGACCACCATGGAAGGACTCTTTGGAAAACAATATGAGGTGAGAGGCGACATGCTCGAGGTGGAATTACTTGCAATACATCTGCAAAGCTTTGAAAACAAGATTTCTTCACAAGGTACAAGGATTTGTTGCTCCAACTCAAGGCTTGTGGGGTTGATAAATAAAAGGAGGAAAAGCGAATGGTTCTCACCATTTTGTCAAAACTTGGTCTAGATTATTTGTTTTTTGTTTCTACTTTCCACACTCATAGGTTGACTGCTAGAGCATCCTGGACTATGCCTTCTTTGGAGACCTTCATTGAGGCCATGATTCATGAGAAAGACTCATTGATATGGGTGTAATAAAAAACTCCAAAGCACATCCACTTGTTGCACATGATCGCAACATTTATCAACATCAGAAATCCAAAAAGAAAGACAAAGAAAAGGTGAAAAAAAAAGGAAGGGTACTCCAAACCCTTCAATGAATCCTTAGGAACCAAAAGTGGAAAAGGGAAGAAAGGACATAACTATACCTACTGCAATTGAGGATTCCATCCACAATCCACATGCATGAAGAAGCAAATAGACCTTATGATTCAGATTCTTCAAAAGAATAACCTCGGGGATCAAATTCCTAAGGGTGCCAAGAAGAACTCAAAAGATCATGCTCCCAAAGGTAATCATCATGCATTAGTTGTTGTTCACTCTTCACTTGATGCATGGATCATGGATTTAGGCGCATCCCACCATACGGCTGAGGCACATCCCACCATATGGCTGTCACACAAGATATCTTATCTTCTTTGACTATATGCAATGGTCCTCTTATCCTCATGGGGGGTGACTCTTCAATCGAGGTCGCCAGAAAAGTGACAATAGAACAAGATCATGGAAGTTTTGAGAACGTTCTGCATGTTCCTCAACTTTCCATGAATATGCTCTCAGTGAGTCATATTACACATTCAGGCTCAGGAAAAAAGGTGGAGTTCGCACTATACTTCGTTTCCATATTCGACATGTAAGACAACTCCAGGATTGTTGTCGGGGTAAATCATCAATCTTAGTTATACAAATTTTCTAATTTTATTGGACTTGATTCCATTTTGCTACCTACACATGTTGTTGACAGTAGTAGATTATAGCATGAGAGGTTTGGTCACCTGAACTTTAGGTACATGTAGCAACTTAGCAAGAAAGGCATGGTCATTGGATTACCTGATGTCCACTTTTCCAAAGTGGTTTGTGAAAGATGTGTCCTTGGAAAGCACCCTCAAGAGAAGCTCGAGAAGGGGAAAGCTCACATGGCCTCCTCTCCATTAGATCTTATTCACAATGATCTCATGGGTCCATTCCTGCATCCATCCATCAACAAGGCAAGGTGTGTGCTCACATTTTTGGATGATTACTCTCGTTATACTTGGGTATTTTTTCTCAGGCATAAGTCTGAGGTCTTTGAGCATCTCAAAGAGTTCAAAGCACTTGTTGAGACTCAATCAGGGGGAAATATCAAATCTCTATGTACAAATAATGGGGGGGAGTACGTAAACAAATATGTTTAGAATGTTTGTCTTGAGGTTGGGATACAGTTGCAGCATACAATACAATATACTCTGCAATAGAACATGTTTGTTGAGTGGAAAAACAAATCTCTCAAAGAGATGGCCTTTTGCATGTTGCATGCAAGATCACTTCCTCCCAAGCTTTGGGATGAGGCACTTAATTGTTCCAAATACATTTAGAACAGATCCCCTCACAAATATGTTAAGGACATGACTCCTTTCGAGGATTAGAACGACAACAAACCATAAGTTACCCATTTTTGTGTCTTCGGCTCATGTTCATGAGCTCACATTCCCTCTGAAAAGAGGAAAGCACTCGATCCTTAGAGTATTGCATGTATCTTTGTTAGATACCTAGAGGGTGTGAAGGGATATAGACTCATCGATTCCTCTACAAACCAGCCCATCATTCAACATAATGTTCAGTTTGAGGAAAATCTCTCGCATGCTCCACATGAGCCGCATGCAGGCACTTTTGTCCTTCCACCATTTCAAGATGATGAGTCTGCATATTCATACTCTACTTTAGATCTAAGTTCCAATACATAGTCAAAGGATTCAGAACATGTAGATGCATAGTCAATTCATCCATATGAGGAGCCACAATAGAGGCCCAAGTGGGCACAAACCACTTTTTAGGATGCATGAGATCTATTTGGGGATTCGGCGGATCTCATGAGGACTCAATCTTAGTTCAAGGAGCCCCCTCATGTACTCACAACCACTGAGCCCATGTTTCTTATGCATTGTTATGTGGCTTGATCTTCAAACATGCAGACCTATGGCGAGGTTGCAGGGAATCCCTTTTGGGAATCATCCATGTAGGATTACTACTCCCTCCTTGGGAACCAGACTTGGGATCTGGTTCCACTTCCTTCAAGAAGTAAGCTTGTCATATGTAGATGGGTCTATAGGACCAAGAGCATAGTGAATGGATAGGTTAGAAGATACAATGCAAGATTAGTTTCCAAAGGTTTTCAGCAGGTTCGTGGCACATACTACAATGAGACATTCACTTTAGTAGCGAAGATGGACTCCATTTGTTTGGCCCTTTCTATTGAGGAAACCAGAGGATGGGAAGTCCATCAGATGGATGTGAATAATGTGTTTCTGCATGGAGATCTCTTATAAGAGATTTAGATTGAAAACCCATCTGGATTCATACAAGATTCATATTTGGTTTGCAGGCTCAAGAAGTCTCTCTATGGCCTCAAGCAAGCGCCGAGAGCATGGTATGCCACGATGGAATCCTACCTGTTGTCCCAGAATTTTGTGAGATGAAAATATGATCCAAATGTCTACATGCTTAGGACCGATGATTCACTTTTGATTCTTGTTCTTTATGTGGATGATCTTTTGATCACTGGCTGTGTGACTTCATCGATTGTTGCGGTGAAGAAGATTTTGCGTGACAAGTTTTTGATGATGAACATGGGTCCACTCCATTACTTCCTTGGTCTCGAGATGAGTCACAATGATTCAGGAATCAAGATATTCAAGCCAAGTATGTTGAGGATCTCATGGAGAGATTTCACATGACATACTGCAAGTCTACCCCTACCCCCTTCCTATCTGGGGTGAGGCTTGAGGATGGTGGGGACACTCCACTGTTTGACAACACTCTGTACAAACAATTATTGGGGAGTTTGTTGTATCTCTCTCACCCCCGACTAGACCTATCATATGCAGTGGGGGCAGTCTCCAGGTTCATGCAGAAGCCACATGAGTTACACTGGAAGGTTGCAAAACGTATCTTTTAGTACATTCGAGGCACCATCAGTTATGGGATCCACTATGCAACAAGTTGCAAGTTGCATCTCATAGGCTTCACAAATTCTGATAGGGCAGGAAACAACATTGATCTCAAGTCCACATCCAGATACACTCTCAATTTGGGTTCATGGCCTATCTGTTGGTCGAGAAAGAAACAATATGTTATTGCTCTATATTCAACCAAGGTCGAGTACAAAGGAGTAGTTAACACTACCATCCAGGAATTGTGGCTACAAAACTTCCTTACAAAGTTAGGCGTCCAGTTCCATGGACCAAATGTAATTTGATGTGACAACCAGGGTACTCTCAAGTTTTGCAGAGACCTAGTGTAGCAACAACGGACAAAGGATATCGAGATCCATATGCACTACATCAGAGCTCTAGTCCAGGAGAGGATCATCGACCTGGAATTCTGTCCTTCCCCTGAACAAACTATTAACATCTTCATTAATACTTTCGCTAAGTAGAAGTTTCACTCTCTTTGCGATCATCTTGGAGTGAAGTACACAGATGCCTAACAACAATATTTCTCTTCTTTTGNNNNTTTCCTCACTTTATTTATTTAGTGTTCATTAGTTGCATTATTCATGGGTACCTAACATGGCCCTTGTTGTTGGGACCCATTCTTCATTACCCCATAGTAGTGTTCATAGGGGGTGTGGAGATATTACACAAACCTAGGATATTTGTTTTCTTATTTTCCTATGTTTATTAGTCATTATTGAGGGTCTCCTATTTTTTAGGAACCTCTCCTACATTCTAGGAGAATGATTCTCTTCAGTTTAGAGCTAGTTACACTTAGTTAGATTAGTGAAAGTCACTCATCCATGGAAACCTCGGTTTTATCACCAACAGTTGCATGTGCTTCTCTCACTTCCACACGCGTGACTCAGTTTATTGAAGACTTCATGACTAGGTGGCAATTAAATCCGGTTTTTTCCTGTGTGTGTCCAGATCTCTTTAGACCACCACTATGGCACAATAGATTCTATTCTAGTGCACATTAGTTGATCTATACATAATATATCATGTGTAAATTATCATTCATTCATTTGGTTAATACATTTTCTCATTCTTTTCTCTCCAATTTTTCTCTCGTCTTCTCTATTTTTCAATTCATGTTCATTCTTCTGCTAGCTATATCTCTTGTACAGGTACTCAACACATTCTATAAATTCAATACTAAAGCCTCACCCCATTCAAAATATCAATGCATGCCATTTGGAGTGGAAGGTTTGATCAATAAAAATAATCAAATAGAAGGAAAAATGTTGGATACTTGTAGCAAAGATAGATTGGATAATGATAGATTAGAGATATACTTTTAAATTACACATTGGAGTGATTAAAGGGAAGCACAATTTCAGGGGGAACAACTCTTTTCCATTCATGTCAAAGGGGAAGAAGTTGTAGACAGAAGAAGAATTACAAACACAAGGAGAGTTGCAGACATGGGGGAGTATTACAGAATTGACTAAGGGTTGTCATCAATGACAAAGGGGGAGATTGTTGTAAATATTTTTATCATTGATGTCAAAGACACGGGGATCCTACATATTTCCAAGATAAATATTACAAGCCTACAAATTTCCAAGATAAAGAATTGTTGAAAGTATTACTTTTGTATTTTTGATGATCAGTTTGGATACCCTATCTTTGAAGGATTTTTTACCACACATACCTAGCTCAGATGGGAGCATTGGTTATATGGCTTGAAATCTTATTTCGAGTCCTTTCCAATGGTATATGGAATTCCCTATAACTCCATACGAATAAGGAGATATGAATTTTTTCGTCTGACAACCCAGCCATAAAATTAATGTCAGCTCAACCGGTCTTTATAGGTCGGCCTTGAAAGTGGGGACAAAATTACTACAAATGCAGAATAAATGTGTTCATTTGTAGAGAAACCAAGCAAGAGATCAATTCTAAGGTGCGCAAAAGTGATCTAAAGTGCGCTAAAAGTGTTGGGGTGTCTTTTTGGGACTTAAAGGTGTGCAAGAGAAGTCTAAGAGACTTTTTTGGGGTCTTTCTTGTTCTTAAGGTGCGTTATGAAGAACTGAAGGTCTGTGATACTTTTGTGTGCACTATTTTTAGGTTGTGATGTTTTTGTTACTAGATATTGTCGTCAGTAGATGTTGTCGTCAATGGATGTTGTTGTTATTGATTACATTCTAGGAATGATTCTATGTGGCCTACTAGGGTTTGAACAATTATCTGTGGAATGAAGCATGCATGTGAAGTCAGAAGTACTTTGTGTATGAATATATTGGATTGGTGTCTCTACATATCTTATTGCATTGGAGCTTAATTGAGGAGATCAATGTCTCCTATACGTTGGTGCCTACATATTGTTGAGTTGGTGTTCAATTGAGGAGATTGGTGTCTCAAGTAGGTTGGTGACTACATCTTGTTGAGTTGATGCTCAATTAAGGAGATTGGTGTCTCCAATAGGTTGGTGCCTAGAATCTTTGTAATAGTAGGTTGGTGCCTATATACATTTATAACGATATGTTTTATGGTTTTCTCTCGATTGGGTTTACATGCTAAACTCTGTGCATTGTGATTTAATTTCAAATGTGATTATTATTCTCAGCCAATGAATGATTGATGAATGGTTGAATAAATTAAAAAGCATCACATACTGATTCACCCCCCCTAGTATAATCATAATTTCAACAATGTGTTTGAAGCTCAAAGTCTTTGGAGGGTTTTGTTCACCAATGGGATGTGGGGGAAATTTGATGAAACAAAAATATTTTCCAGATAACTCTACGGAATAATGGATTAGATTGCAAGAAAAATATGTAAGGGGGGTCTCAAATATTTGGAAGGGATTGGTTCGGGCCTTCCTAATCCTTGGTTGGTGGGTCACTTGGAAAAATGGCAAGAGGGACATGGTTATTCTAGGAGAAGATCCATGGATTGGAGGTGTCAGTTATTATGCTCTCTCAATTGAGTTGAGACATTAGTTGAGGGACAAAGGATTTTATTATCTTGTAGAGTGTTACATAAATCTAAGACCTATGGATTTGGTTCAGAGCCACAACAGAGCAGTGCCCTTAAAAGACTCCTCTCAACCTCTAATTAGACAATCAATTAGAAATAACTACCTTTAATAACTAACTTCTAGAAGAAAGGGAGAAGGACATACTTGGAACCCTACATTTAAAGTAGATCTCGATTGAAGTCTTTTGCTCTAGAAATCCTTGATGATGTTCTTCTGAAAGTCATACAATCAAAGAAATATGCAAATGCAATAAATTAGTTACTACTAACTAACTAAATATAATCAATTCAAATTCCTCATTAGTTTTCAATACAAGATGTATATAATATCATTAAAATCATGAATTAACACATAGAATCATACGAGAACAAGAGTTCCTTTATTGATAACAACAAAAGGGGTTGGTTACGACCTGCAACTGTTGCGACATGATCCTTGAACTAGGCTCCAAGTTCCTCCACCCAAGGCCTGAGATGATGAAGTCTACCTCCAAAGTTTTGTTTCTCGATGGGTCCAAGGAAGCAATAAGATTCTTCCTGATGAGATAAATATGAACACAAATCCTGAAAACAAGAGTTTTCAGGGGGAAGACAATCTCATAAATATAGGGAAATGAGACCTTGCAGGGCTATACGGAAACTGCCAGCATGAGGCTGCATCTCTTTCATTATGTCTTTCCTCCATCCCACAACTCTCTTTTATACCCCCTTTTTTTAGTTGGAGTAGTTATGGACGAGCTATAGGAGGTCAGGAACCTAAGAAACACGTCAAATCTTATTGAAATGTCAGGAATTATATTTTTTTGACCTTATTAAACATGTACATAGGTTGCTAACTAGCAAGTCATGTATGTACGTAGGTTGGTTTAGGGAGAGTCGCATACATCTTGAAAAATGGAATTTTTAAATATATTATTAGGGAGGAAAAAGGGGGTTAATCTCTTGCAAATAGGGAAAAGGTTGTAACTGAGGCCAATGAGTCATCATGAGCATATATAGTGGAAAATCACGCTATAAAAAATGCCCCATAATGTGCGAGGTTTAGAAGAGCAACTGATGGCCGAAATACATTACAAATATTCATGAGATTGTGGAGGGGTCGTTGGGTAGGAGTTGTTGAATCCCAACCCCGAAACCATACCTACAACAGAAACAAGTAAGATAATCTCTTCTCAAGAAAGGGATTCCCATGCTTGAGTATGATGTAATCATGGTCACCAAAGCAAGTATACCACGAAACCATGAGTAATGAAATCATAACTGATCTCCATGGCCACGAAAACTATGAACAATGGATACATGTGATATATAGAGGGAGAAATCATGGTCATGATAAAATACACAGTGGATCCATGTGAAGATTTAGATCATAGGGTGGTACAATCAATATAAAGAGGGTTGTACCAATGTTAAAGAGGGTGGTACAATCAATATAAGTCGGGCAGGAGCACAAAAGATGTGATGCTTGTACTTCACCCAAAGTCTTCAAAACAATCCGCTGTGGTACGAGTCTACACTATGTGAATAAATGTGTTGAAGCTGAACACAACGAAACACTGTTTGATTACCGATCATTGATGTATACCGTTAACAAATGCGAGACAACCCACCGATGACAATAGTGGGTGTCAAGGTACCTAGTACAATATAGCAAGTGTGAATAAATGATTTGATGTCAAACACCTAATATAATCTATTGAGCATGGGACATTGATGTATTCCCATTGTCAATAGCGAGGGAACCTACCATTGATGATTGCAAGCCCCAAGGTACTAAAACGAACTCTAGATCTCTGTCCCAAAGTATGTTCTAACGTTGATAGGAAGAGATCCATTGGAAGGAAGGCATTGAGGCATCCTCCATCATCCAACATGAGAAGTAACAGAAGGCCAAAGATTTGGAAGGACTCATATGAAAAGATTGAAAGGACCAAATCGAGGTATGACTCAAACATGCACCAGATGGAATAACACACAACATAGACTCTCTGAATAATAGCCAATAATGGAGACTACTGAAAAATACGAGGAATCCACCAATGGGGTCAAGTGGAAGCCAAGGTACCACAAGGTTGTTGACATCCCTATGTGTGATAATGGTTGTTGACATCGAACACAAGGGAAACCACTCAGTCAACGACCAATGATGGTTTGTCATCTTCTTAGCGCAAGGTTACCTATCAATAATGTAAATAGGCCTAGGGTGCAAATCTAGGTCATACTCTCAGAGCAATGTGTCATAGTCAATAAGAGAAGACCCACCAACAAGAAGTCAATGGGGACCTTCTATACTAGCATGAGTGAGAGACAAAGGTACTTGTGATACCGAGTGATACTTGACTAACATGGGAGGGACAACTTGAAAATTCAAAGGTTTCTACAGAATGGCTGACACAAACTGACTTCCCTTGAACAAAGACATGACACAAAATGTGACTTAGGCCACATGGATTATAAAATGGGATATGTTAGTGACACAGGGGGCATCAACAAATGCTCCATATGACTAGAAGAATAACCATCTATAGGAGATTTTGCGCAAAAACGAGAAAAAGGGCCTCTTAAAGCCATATTAAACCCAATAATGAGATGAAGACTCATAAGATTGTGTTATGTTCAAGGGAGACATAAGTAGTTGCAATATAAAATTTTAGACTCATTCCCATCCTTTATATATATATATATATATATATATATATATTTTTTTTTTTTTTTTTTTCATATTATAAATCCTGAAAAATAATAAAAGAATGTTATGATATAGTAGAGGAAACGAATGTCGCAAACAAGCAAACTAGTTCCAAGCACAAGGAATGTACCTATGCTCAATGCAAAGAAGCATGTGTAGGATATGGACACTTGGGGAGAATTTTCCTCAAGGGATATTGGTTTCAAGTCGCATAGGATAGGATTGCAAGGTTGGTAACTTTCAAGAATGCATACAATTGGCTACATCACAGCAAGCTGAAGCCTACATTAGGCCCGAAAAGTGCAAGTGGTAGATATACAATGCAAATACAACTCAACACACTTTTTTGGAAGCACCACGGGTAATTGGCTAGTAATAGATGAGAAGAATATATGAAGCTTCAACGCAAATTCATGGTGGGACTAGACAGGGATTTCGAGCCTACAGAAAAATTACTGCATGGGCACCAATGAGGAGCTAACTAGGGCATCCATGAAGAGGTAAGATCTCACATCTGTATACGACATTTTCAAAACAACTTGAAGCCATAATGTCACAACGAATGGGTTTGACCGTAAGGCAAGGATGTGATTGATACAGATAAATGCATAATGCAGGTGAAATAAGACCTACCCTATATGTCGGTAAAGATTACGATACTTGCCAAATAAGTCAAAAAAATGCCACCAAATATAATAATATTTGTGGAAAAGATATCTCCCAAAGATAATTGCACAAGAAAAACATCTCCATGGCATTTCATTAGTCTAGACGGTGAAAAATGTTAAAAGGGAGTAAATTTTAGACAAAAATATGGAAAAAATTGGTTAAAATAGGTGAAAAACTCATTTTACCATGTCATTTTAATTTTTACCATATTGAGTGCATTGGGAGCCCTTTTTACCGTTTGAACTTCCAAGGATCGGTACAGAGTGTACAAAACCCTAAATTTCGCACTGCTTGGACCAAGTAAGAGATTACTTCCTCCTCTTTCATTTGATCCATAATTTTTTTTATTTTGATTGTTTCTTGAGTGTAAAACAATTTTTTAAATGTCGTGCGAATATGTATGTGACCCTGCTTAATGTGGGTCACGTACATACATGATTGTTCTAAGAGACAACCACGTACATCTGTGCAAATCGAGAAGTAGATGATGAGGTCATGGATGACCCAGAAGCTTAATGAGCCCTCTGCTAGTGTGGACTTTGTAAATTTTTCCATTGTAATGGGATTAGAACACAATGAAGATTACTTGAAACTCTCATTGATTGTTGGGAACCTAAAGCAATTTCCTTTATGATTAGAGGGAAATTGTTAAAGATTGAAACATAAAACATATATTTTTTTACCGGTCTGCCTCGATGACAAGATGTAGTAAATTTGAAGGGAAAAAGATCCATTGGGTTGACAATCGGCGAATACATTGCACTGTATTGTTCCATTGAGACAGAAAAGGTTGGGACTCAACTCCCGATAAGGCAGATAGAAAATATTGGTCTGAAGATTATTGTATTGATCATTGCTCATATTTTTGGATCTGCTTCATTACACCAAGCTTCCAAAACAATGATGTACTATGCACATGAGTGCTTGAGGCGTATACTCTATGATTGAAGTACTGCACTTCTCACATGCATGAAATCAAAATTCATAGGGTGTAAGCAAGGAAAACTGAAGAACTCCAGCTTTAGAAGCCTCCTATGTTGTCTCTTCTTCTTTGAGAGTACCTACGATGAGTCCAAGAGTGGACATTCATCCGTACTATGTTAGATATGGTGCGATGGAACGATGGACTGAGGTACTCCCGAGGTAGGGAGGAGGACACCTAGGTGATCCATGGGGTGATGCATTCTTTGCTTGGTGGAAGCGCCAAATGGTTGCGATCGAGGATTATCCCTATGTAGGGATCAATTACCACAACTACCCAGAGATTCCTTTACCTCCTAACAATTCCTGTGGAGATATCAATATAAATCTTTTTCTTTTCAATTTATTTCATTTTTATATTTTATGATTAGACCAAAGCAAACATTTTGTGTGTGGATGAAGCTGATAACAATGATTGTTTGATCTTACAGATGTGGGACCAAGGCATCTTGATGGATTTCCTCTGCATGAACGATGTGGTCATTATGGCCAACCGTGTGGAGACGTTGACCAAGTATTAGATAACATCTAGAGGAATCTGGATAGATTGGTGCACCCGGTACCAATGGTACATGTTGAGGATTTTTCAGAACACATGTAGTGGCATGTAGTTGGGGTACCATAGGATTTGGTGTAGCTCTTTCGACATCTAGCCATGTAGAGGAGAGGGCAGGGCCCTCAGGACCATGATTGGGAGATCTTGTATTTTGGTATATTTTTTTATTAACGGTCCTAGTAGAGGACAATCGAGGCTAAGAGCCTTTTTGAACCAAGATCCATTTTTTGTACTTTATGACTTGCGATATATATATATATATATATATATACAGATGAAATTTTTTGTCTTAGTGATGATATGAAAATGATGTGATTATATACAAATATATTTTTTTGTGCTTTTTCTTCAATATGAATGATATAAATTCCAATCTAATACATACTTAGAAAATGCATCACTTAAAGAAATGTAAACTCTTGGAATGTGAACATAAGCAATATGATAAAAAAATGCTCCAAGATGTTAGAATATAGAAGATGGTGTGCTCGTTTTACCATTGACGATACCCTCGTCACCCAACCATAGGCCGAAGCCACCCTCTGAGCACCTTAACCTTGACTGAGAATTCCTCCGAAAGCAAACCCTAGGCTAGATAGCCAAACAAAGGGTAGCACACCTTTACCCAAGGATAGCGCATCACAAAAAGATGATCAGATAGTCCAAACCCTAGCCAAGAGATATTCAAGCCAATACTGCTGCAGCTGCACCTGCAGCTCTCCTCCACACGTGCACACCAAACTGGGAACTACAGTGCGCACCAAACTGGGAACTGCAGTGCGCACCAAACTAGGAACTGCAATTCTGAGATGCTGTCAAATGAGAACTAACGCCTTGTATTTATACTGGTTCTACCAAATTTGCTGGGGCCGACTTCTCCTTCTGGATATGTGTCTGTTCAATATATTATTATTATTTCTGGTCGACTTCTTCTCTTGGAGGATAATAACCTAATATTAATTATCTTCTTGAGCTGACAAGACTTATAGGGTTATTAGCCAACTCATTAGGGTTTTCTCTTGCTTTCCAGAGTCTTTTATTCTCGTCAGGTTCACAAATGGAGGTAAATACCTCCCGCAGATACCATAATATTAACACTCCCTCCTAGCTAGGGAGGTATTACAGGTAATGGTCTTGAGCACAAAAATATACCATTTACCCGGTAGTATCAATATAGCCATCTAGACTATCTCATGACTAGATCATGAGCATCACCATCACCATCAACTGCATGATCTCTCGAAACCATACTTCATCTGAGTAATTATACATGATGATGGATAAGTCACTCACACCATAGAGTGATACAAGAGCCACTCTTATAATCTTAGAGGAGTAAATTCTCTGAACCAGTTTCCGTCTGGAAATTCTCTGTTCATCATTTGTCTGGATGGTGATTATTTTCAATAAACTGCTAATAGTCTTCAAGGCAGTTAGAACAGAAATAGAAGACAACTGTGTTTATCCATAGTAGTACATAACTACAATCTAGTGGTTCACTACCACACCAAGTAACACACAAGTACTTGATCAACAACGTATGGTTGCGAACAGTGGAACATATCCACTATAGTAGTCCTCATCTACAGTCATACAGTCTTCATAACAAACATCTGATAGCAACCTGCATAGAAACAATGTTATGATATATACTGAATTATTTGGGCCAATCTTTCACTCACATCTGTGAGCTCTGAAAGAATATCTACCTCACGAATAGTGGAACATATCCACCACAGTAGTCTATATCTACTATCTTCATAACAAACATATGATAGCAACCTGCACATAAACAATGTTATGATATAAACTGATTTGTCTGGGCCAATCTTTCACTCACGTTTGTGATATTTGAAAGAATATATGCCCTCATCAACAATGGGCTATCTGTCCTATTCTTCTCAAACATGGAAGAAGGATTGTTTCTGATTTTTTAGCATGGACCATTCCTCACCCTGGGCCATTCTTCCTACACTAATCAAAGTGCACCCTAGACAGAATGTATAAACCCTAAGGAATGTCTGAGTCTTGGACCATTCCTCACCCTGGGCCATTCCTCCTACACTAATCAAAGTGCG
>ML810477.1:36183-77506 GCA_009831015.1 Picea engelmannii | reverse complement strand
GCCATTCCTCCTACACTAATCAAAGTGCACCCTGGAGAGAATGTATAACCCTAAGGAATGTTTGTCCCTGATTGCTGAGCCTGGACCATTCCCCACCCTGGGCCATTCCTCCTACACTAATCAAAGTGCACCCTGGAGAGAATTTATAAACCCTAAGGAATGACTGTCCGGACCATTTCCTCTGTTAACCACAAGAGGAAAAGACTCTCTTGTATCAACCTCCAAAACGAACCATTCCTCATGTTAACCACAATGAGAAATCATTGTCCGTCGAGGTGGACCAGTCTTCTTGAGTAACCCTCAAGAAGAGACACTTCCCTAGACCAATCCCCATGTTAACCACAATGGGAAGTTGTTGTCTATGATACATCAGCAATTAGACTACTTCCCATGTTAACCACAATGGGAAGTCGTTGTCTATGATACATCATGAATCAGACTACTTCCCATGTTAACCACAATGGAAAGTGACTGTCCGTCAGAAGTCTCAATCCACTTTCCAAATAGGAAAGCATCTATCCAAGATGGACTATTTTTCAAATTTAAAGATGAATGTCTTCAATAATGTTTTCAGTGCTCCCTCCTAACTTGGAGAGTCATTTCTTCCTTTTTCAATAAGAAGGAAGTTGTTTCCACGAGCTCTAGCTTGAATACGCAAACTCTTTTATCTTGGATAGAAGTTTTACCAAAATGTCTGCTTATCTGCTCATCTGTGGAGATATGTATTGGAGAATCATTTTCTCCTTTCTGGACTTCATTATGGATAATGTAATGCTTGATTTCAAATGTACTTTAGTCTAGAACACTGTGAAGGCTTCATGTAGATCTGAACAATAGAGTATATCATAGTTGGAAAAACTGGAACATATCTATGTGGCACTTCTTCTGTCATCATGAGATCTGATCTACTGAGTAGTCATCTTGATGTTATAGGAAATCTTCACCACGCTTCTGCTGTGCACTGGAGGTTCTCCACCAAGTTATCTTCTTCTTATATGCATACAGGAGTCTCTTTATGGTATGCCTCAAAGTCTTGAGATTGCTTTTCATATGCTCTTTATTCACTTTCTCTGGAGAACATTCTTTGCATTCATCTGATGTAGAACTCCAACTCATGGATGTTGCAGATGATATAATGACTCATGTAGTGATATGTCTGGTGTATTCGAACAAGTAATAATCATAGTCTTCTCCCTCCATCTGGGAGAACTTCTGGTTCTATATCTTGCAATGATTTTATTCATAAGTCTTCTATACACTGTTCTTCATCACGACTTCAAGTTCTTCTGGTTGATTGCTTTTATTGAGTTCATATCAGGCTGGTAATATTTTGATTCTTAATACAATGACTGGTTGTTCTAGTTTCTCTTGGAATCCTCATGTTCTTCTTCATGTTTTTCTTTAGCTCTTGGATCCATGGAGTTTCTTATAGATTCCATGCCCTAGAGATTCCACTTCTTCTTTTCATCATAGGATCACGGATCTGGATGAACAACCATGAATACTTTAAGGTTTCTCTTCGAAGAAGTCTTCCTCTGCGGTTGAACTGAACACATACTGAATTTTATGGTTGCTACCATGGATATATATATTTTATCATCTTCAATGGATCATAGGATTAGCTCCCTCCTAACCCTTGCTTCATGTAAGAGTTCATATAATCGACTCCCTTCATCTGATAGAGTCCATACTTCCATCTACATCCTTATTGTCTTCTGCAATATATAATTGGCTTTCTTGTCTAACAGAGTCCACGCTTCCGTCTTGTTGTCTTCTACAAAACGTCATAAGTCTTTTTCCAATTTCCTCTTGATTGCTGACTTCTTTTTGTCTTTGCTTCTACTCAGTTTCTTCATGATTGATTTAATAGCTTCCACATGATTTGTATCTCATCTTTTCATGTGTATTATCTAATGATACCCATTCTTATCTTGTTGTTCTTCCATAGGTATAGTTCTTCTTGGAACACATTATCTTCCAAGAGATAGATATACAAGATATGTACAGAGACGATGCAAACAAGAAATGTACAAGGAATAAGAAGAGTGTTGTTACCTTTTTAGAAGAAGAAGTATCTTCCATCTTGCTTAGTCTTCTTTGTAGGTTCCTTTTCTTCGACAATCGATGCTTCATGTTTCTCTTTCCTTTTCTTTAGCTTGGGACACTAATTCTTGTAGTGACCGTACTTTTGACAGTTGAAGCATTGTACTTCTGAAATGTCTTTCTCTTGATTTGGTTTCCTCCTTGAGCCAAACTTCCTTTTGTTCCTTAAATTCTTGAGTCTTGCTGTGAAGGCTTGATCATCATACTTCTTTTGGGGTTTGTCTTTTGCATTGATCCTTGATTCTTCTTGAGCACAACAAGTCCAAAGTTCTTCAAATGTCGGATATTCCTTTCCTGTGTTCATGTTTGTGGCAAATGCATCCCACGTCTTGGGAAGACCATTGAGTACTATGTTCACCAATTCCTTTTCCGAAATGATCTCTTCAATAGCTTGTAGCTGATCTCTTAGCTGGGAGATCCTTACAAAGTATGATGTTATGTTGTCGTCCTCATTCATCTTCATGTCACGGAGCTCATTCTTTAGACTCATAACTTGTCTGATGTTTCTGACTGAGAAGAGATTTGTTAGGGCATCGTACATATTCTTTGATGAGTCAAGATGGGAGATGTAGGGTATCAAGTGGTGTTTTATAGAATCCACTATGATACTCATGGCAATGATGTCAACATCTTTGAACTTCTCCACAACTGCAACATTTTGCGGTTCCTTCTCTTTTCCTTCTTCAAACTCTGGCTTCATGATCTTTCCTTTAACGATATCCAACACTTTATTCTTGGCAAGGACGAGTTAAATCCTTATATTCCATGCTCTGAAGTTGGAGGCTCCATCTAACTTGTTCCCAGACTTCATAGAGTTATTCATGTCTTGCTTGACTTGGTCAAACCCTAGATTTGACCAAAAATTCAATCTTCACGTCTTGGCCTTCTGAGAGTGACAGGAGATGCGCTGGGCTAGGGCACACTGATCTATCTAGAGATTAGGTCAATCCATTCACTTTAAGGTGCCTCAACAAGAGGTTTAGGGTTTCTGCAACTACTCCTGCTAGTAACCCTAACTGCAGTGTCTTGGAAGCTGCTTCTGCTAGTAACCCTAGTGGCAGTTCCTCAACGAGCTTAATATCCTAGTGGCTATGTTTCCTTCCAGCATTTAGACTGATTGAAGGAGGAGTGGGCCCATAAACTGTTAGAATATAGAAGATGGTGTGCTCATTTTACCATTGTTGATACCCTCGTCACCCAACCATAGGCTGATGCCACCCTCTGAGCACCTTAACCTTGACTGAGAATTCCTCTGGAAGCAAACCCTAGGCTAGATAGCCAAATAAAGGGTAGCACACCTTTCCCCAAGGATAGCGCATCATAAAAAGTTGATCAGATAGTCCAAACCCTAGCCAAGAGATATTCAAGTCAATAATGAAAACTTGTTGCTACTGCAGCTGCAGTTGCAACTCTCCTCCACACTTGCGCACCAAACTAGGAACTGCAGTGCTCACCAAATTGGGAACTGCAGTGCGCACCAAACTGGGAACTGCAATTCTGAGATGCTGCCAAATGGGAATTGGCGCCCTATATTTATACTGGTTCTGCCAGATTTGTTGGGGTCGACTTCTCCTTCTGGATATGTGTTTGTTCAATATATTATTATTATTTCTGGCCGACTTCTTCTCTTGGAGGCTAATAACCTAATATTAGTTATCTTCTTGAGCCAAAAAGACTTCTAGGGTTATTATCCAACTCATTAGGGTTTTCTCTTGCTTTTCGGAGTCTTCTATTCTCGTCAGGTTCACACATGGAGGTAAATACATCCCGCAACTACCAGAATATTAATACAAGAAACATACCCATAGGAAATGACAACGTAGCATAGAATTGCGACCATGATATTCACTGTTCAGTTGGGATACTACCAACTGAGCGTCTAAATAAATTACTAAGGATGGAATGTGATTCATAATAGCATCACGAAGTAGTTCGATAACAATGCTATACTTAGCCATATTATTGGTCGAAGGATCAAGACACACACCTCCCAAAGCAACCAATTGACCAGTGGGCGAATAAATCACCCAAGCGATGGAAGCCAAGTTTTGAGTGTGACGGTTGGCGTCATCATCGAACCCTACAAATGTCGAAGAATCCTTTGACATCTACCAACCAAGCAGAAGCACCGTAAGCACCACTAACACACAAAATAAACCTATGCTACCACTAAATACAACAATGTACAAAATTTACAAGAAGAATGCCTAGGCATGGCGGCTTAAGCGTAATACTTATTAAGGTAGAGCCCATTTCTAGGCTCCAAGAAAGTATTCCCCTCAAAATCCTCAAGTTCATAGGCTCCTTTTCATAAGGAATGTCTCACAATGAATGGGTCATGCCACAACGGATTAAACTTACCTACACCCAAGGTGACTTTGTCTTGGTCATAGACCAACAAAAGGTCCCCTTCAGAGAAGATTTTGGGGTGCATAGATTTATTATAGTTAGCCTTAACATGCTTCTTATGTGCCTCATTTGCTATGGCAACATCCTAACATTGTTCATCAAGATGTTCCAAGTGAACAAGGTGCTCTTCCAGTTCCTTCGTGTCAGGGAGGATCTCTATAGCGATCTTAAACGAAGGGATTTCACATTCAATAGGAAAAATTTCTTCAACCTTGTGAACAATTGAAAAAGAGAGAATCCTGTTACAATTTTGACTGATGTTCGGTAGGCCCATAATACTAGATATAACATTAAATTCCAATTTGATTTGCTCGCATTGATAATTCTTCACAAAATGGTTTTCAAGGATTTATTAACAGCTTCAACTTGACCATTTTCATAAGGATAGTAGGGAGACTAGTGCTCCTGCCTAAAATCCAATTTTGATGCTAATTCAGACATCATGTGGTTTTGAAAGTGACTTCCATGGTCACTGACAATCTCTTTGGGAACTCTGAACCTAGCTATGACTTGGTTAAACACGAACAAAGCAATTGTTTTACCATCACTAGCAAACATTGACATGGATTTTTCCCTCTTCGTAAAGTAGTATACAACCACTATGATATAGTGATGGCCCCCTAGCCGGTATCGGGTGACATGTCATAAAATAAACCCCTCACTTGGTGAAGGGACTGACATTAATGAAGGGAAACATAGGAGCGGGATGCGTGCAAATATTTTTAGAAAATATTTGACAAGGGTGGCACTTCTTGATCGCTTCAACCCAGAAAAATGACCGCCACATGCTCCACTATGGAAATCATTCAAAACCAACTTCGCTTCTTTGTGAGTGAGGTAGCGATGTAGAATTGAATCTACCCCTCAATGATACAAAGTGTCTCCAATAATGAGATAGTTCTTCACTGTGTGGCAAATCCATCGTCGATCATCTCGCGGAAAATGTGAAAGAAAATTCAGAGTTTGGAGATATATGATGATATCTCCATACCAATGATCAGATGAAGAGAAGAGGAAAATACACTCATTCGAGAATGAGTCAATAACTGCACCATCCTCCTTCTCTATTGGAAACTCTGACATAAGTTATGCGAAGACTAAGGACTTCTTGGATTTGGTGGAAGAAAAATACAAATCAAACTCTTGAAGCACAACAATCCACTTGTTGTACTTCCCTCCGATTATCCATCGAGTCAAAACATGCTGAAAATGATTAACATCATCAATGACAGTCATCTTGCATAGAAAAATGAAATGTTGAAGATGCTAAACAACATTAAAGACTTCCAATGCTAGCTTCTAAACGTGCGAATACTTTAGTTCAAGACCAATCAAGCCACAACTCAGATAATAGATGACATGCTCATTGAGCTCATCATCCTCCTGAAATAGCACCATGCTGATAGAGGATTCTGATGCTACTAGATACAACAGGAAATATCTATTATAGACGGGAGGACTAAGTAGTGGGGAAAAAATTAGAGTTTTCTTTAACACATCGAATGAACGTTGCACCGCCTCATCCTAGAAAAAATGGACTCCCGACTTCAAAAGGCACATAAAACCTTTCGTAATATAAATATAGTTTGGTATGAAATGTCGAAGGAAATTTTCCTTTCCTTGTAGGCTATGAAGTTGATGCACTGTGCGCAGGGGAGGCAATTGCAATATTTCCTCAACTTTTTAATGGTCGACCATGATCTCTTTGGTTGACACAATAAACCCCAAAAGATGCCCCGAGGTGATGCAGAAAATGCACTTGTGAGGGTTCAAGTGAATTCGATAATATTGACACCTTTCAAATACCAAGCGAAGGTGCAATAGATGTTGTTCTATCTTGCAAGAGTGGGCTATAAAATCATCGAGATAAGCCTCCACTGTGTGTTTAAGATCATGGAAAGCAAACATCATGGCCCACTGAAAAGTGGCTCCAACAGTTTTTGAGGCCAAAGGGAATTTTATTGTATGCAAAGGTTCCCCAAGGACAAATAAAATTCATCTTATGTTGGTCCTCGTGCTGGCTTTGTATCCGGTTATAACCAGAGAAGTCATCCATGAAAGAGAAAATCTCACTTCATGCGCATTCGTCAAGAATTTGTTCGATAAACGACATAGAGAAGTTATCTTTAGGAAAATATTTATTTAAATCTCAAAAATCCATGCACACTTGAATTGTACCCTTCTTTTTGTCGACCAGAACGGTCTTGGATACCCATTTTTTCAATGGGATTGGATAGAAAAATCTCGCCTTAAGTAGTTTTTCTACCTCAACCTTAATTATTGTTGCTTTCCTAGGGTTCGTTGGTTGCAACTTTTGTCAAACCTACTTAGGATTTGCGTAAGTTCAAATCTCATGCTGGACAATCCAAGGATCACTCCCTAACATTTCCTCATAAGACCATGTGAAAACGTCGTAAAACTCCTTCAAAAGGGTTGTATACAAATGAATCTCTTCTGGAGAACAAGCCGCCCCAACAAAAACATTTTCCACGACTTCAGGGATCTTGGAGATATTTATCGAGATTTTCTTTGAAATATTTTCCACATTCCCCTTGACATATATACCATGAATTTCAAGAGGGTTCAGTGGACGATCAACATCTCAAATCATGGTCTAACGAAATTCTCCTTTCTCTACATGACTCAGTTGAGGAGGGAAATAAGACCTATGATGTAAGTCTTCCCAAGGCCTTTCATGACTTGTCATTGCCTCTAGGATCACCTGATTCGAAGGGAGGATGATGTCCAAGTGACCGTGAGAGTTAGAAGAATTAAGAACCCATACAGGATCTAAAATGTGATCCACTTCCTCCACTGAGGCAAGAGATGGATCTTTGTCTGCAGTGCCTCGTTGGATGGCTTGACAAGCTATCTTGGCTACAGACAATGACACTGTCATTTCGGTAAGCTTCAAACTGCCCCCCAAAGTCGATGGAGGAGGCAGAATCCACATGTATTCAAAGTAAGAAGTTTGAAAAGATCTCACGTGAAATATATAAGCCTTCAAGAAATTCTAGAACAACATCAACGTCTAATGATGGTGCTGGAAAATCGAAAGCACCCATCAGGGAGGATACATCCTGGCACCCCAATTCGCAGGTGTCGGCTATGAATTTTCAATCAAAGGTGCTATGAGAAAATTCCCCGTAAACTGGGTCTAAGGAATAAGAAGAGCGATAACTCCCTTAAAAGATTGACTTATCTCTAATCTACCCAAAAAAAATCTAGACTAAGTGATAAGAGAAAGAGAGAAGAGAAGGTTAATGAGTGCACCTTGAATCCTTATGGTTGATGTAGACCTCTTCCACTTGTTGTTACCTCTCAGATCATAGATCTCCTTCCAAAGCTGACCTACAAGGGGTTATGAATACAATGTAACAACATATAGAATCTGTAGTAATCACTTAAAATCCTAAATATAGATATAAATTCTCAAATTAACAATAACATGCACACATAGGGTTTTGGGACAAAGATAATCTCTTTTATTCATATTCAAGATGAAAAGTTACAACCTTTTCTTGTGAACACCGCTCTACAAAACAAGTTCTAGCTCCTCTATCGTATCTCCAAGTGCATCAATCCCACATAGAATTCTCACAACCAACATACCATCAAGGGAAGAAGGAAGGGTTGCATAGGGAGAATGGATGGAGGGGAAAGCTGAGGCTAAAACTCAGAGCAAGATGCAAAACTTGGGCAATGAGAGGGAAAGGATTTTGGCAGAGTTTTCTTATTCTCTTGTTCATATGTCTAAATGACTTCCCAAGACCTCTTTTTATATGAGAAAAAAGATGGTTATTTGGTTTGGGGACAGGCTACAAGGGGTAAAATGGTTAGGAAACCCTCCATAGCCCGTAAACTCTGCCAAAATTTGTGAAATTTTATATTTTTTGTAACTTTTGGAGGTAAACACGGGCTACTTAGCATGCAGCAAGCATATGTACATGGGCTAACTAGCATGCAGCTCGCATGTGTACACAAGCTATTAGTGCAGCAGGGCGTGTACATTATCCAAAAAATGGTTTTTTAGAAGGAAACCTCAACAATATGTTTGACAAAGTATGCAAATGGATGGGCCAATCTCTTGGATGCATAGATGTGGCATTTTTGGACTATAACAGATGCCCCCTAATGTGTGAGGTTAGAAGAGCAATTGATGGCCAAAATACATTACAATATCTTTACATAGTGGGAAGGCACAGAGTTGAGTGAGCCTAAGATGAGTGTTCGTGAGCATGTCATCTGCAAAATAATGATAATCTCTCTGAGGTGGGAATTCCCATGCTTGAGATAAACTTAAGCTTGGCTTCCAACCAAGTACACTGCAGATCCATGCCATATAAATTAATCATAACTACAAGGAAAATATGAATGTATACATAAAGTGTAGCCGCAAACAATACACAACAGATCTACATCTCAAAATAATTTGAAGATATACAAGTAAAATATGATATGCATCCTGGGGAAGCATCAATGCATGTGGCTGGAGTTGATAACATCATAGCTTGAGCAACACATTCAATATCTTCAAAACTCAGGTAGGAGTATAATAGGAGTGTAAGACTCACTACTCTAAGGCCTTTGACATGTCGTCGAGGGAAAGACTAGAGGACCTCGATCATCAGGCACAAAACTTTATTGATTCTGAATCCGAACTTGACTGGACTCTCGGGATGGCCAACTCATGAAATTCAAGAGATCAATTGCAGAATGGCCGACTCATGTTGGATAAAACTTCCCTTGGACAAAAGCACGACAGAATGATGAGACTCATGCAATATATTATTGATATAAGTCTATGAAACAGGAGGAACTACAAACTCTCCATATGTTTGGAAGAGTAACCAAATGGAGGAGGGCATAGCTCTATGTAACGAGAACAACTTCCTAAGGTCATACTATATCCCAATGCTTGCAGAACAAATAAAAGGATGTGATTTATCCAAGGGTGACTATGTTGTTGTCGATAAAAGAGAATGTATATCCCATCCCTTCTTTTTGGAATATTTGACTTTTTGTCTTTTTCGTTTTTTTAATGAGCTTGAAAAAGAATAAAAGAATGCTACGTTACAAAGAAGGAACAAGTGTCGCAAGCAAGCAAACTAGTTCCAAGCACATGAAATGTGCTGATGCTCAGTGCAAGGAGACATGTGCAGGATAAGGACACTCGGGAAAATTCCTCCATGGGTCAAGGTGTCAGATCGCAAGGGAAAAAAATGCTACAAGGCTTGCACCTAAGGAATGCTCTGTAGGTTCAGTAATAGCAACACGAAGCCAACATTAGACCAAAGACGCAAGTATGAGACATGCGATGTGATTACAACATGACACAATAAGACTCCTTCTATGTGAAGTTTTACGAGCCCAACGAAGGTAAGCTCGGTTGTTTTTCACATTTAGAGAGTATGAAAAACACTAAAATAAGACTCCAGAATGTTCTTTTTTCATAATTAGTCCAGTCAGTCTGGAAAAGGGTTAAAATTATATCGAAAGGATGTCTCTTCAAAAACATTTTAATGAGTGTGATAGAGACAAGATCAATTGGCTATCTTTTCAATTTTAAGGAGTCTGAAAAGAGATTAACTATGGACTCACAACCTTTTTTGAAATTTAGTCCCCTGAGCCCGAAAAAGTATAAAACATAACTTAGGAGAACTCTCTCGATGAGACATGTCTCCCAAGGCGTACCTTTTTCCTGGATAATCTATTGGCCAGAAAAAGGGTTAAACTTATCCCAAATAAAAATTCCTTCTGGACCAATTAACGAGTGTGAAAGGAACAAGGTCACTTGCTGATCTTTTCATATTTAGGGAGTCTTGAAAGAGCTTAACTATGGAATTCTAGGGGTTCCTTTTTCGTAGATAATCTCCAAGGCCTAAAAAAGAGATAAACAAAAACCATGGAGATTGGCCCTTTTTTCACAAATTGAGTTCCTCGATCCCGAAAAAGGGTTAAAATTATGCCTTAGAATACTCTCCTAACAAACCAAATCTCCTAGGGAATACCTTTATTTTTAAATTATCCATCTGGATCGAAAAATGGGTAAACTACCGCCGGATAGATGTGCCTTCGAATTTTAGTTTGACGAGGGTGAAAGGAAACAAGATTGCTCGACAATATTTTCAATTTTAGAGAGTTTGAAAAGGGCTTAAAGAAGACTCCAGGGGGGCTTCTTTTCTTAAGTATTTTGAATGAGACCGAAAAGAATAAATAAATTCTCGTTATATGTTACTTTCAAGGTTTAAGCGAGCTTGAAAGACAATAAACCATGCTCTTAGGGATTCTCTCGGGTATAGGCCAGAAAAATATGAAGAAGAATGAGGCTTCAACACATAGTCATGTTGGGACTAAAAGGACTCCCAAGCCTATGGAAAAATCACAACATGGACGCCAAAATGTTGCAAAGGATCTACCTAGAGCATCCATGTATAGGAAGTCTCTACCACCTAATTATGACACTAAAGCAGCATAGAAGGTTTTGTGTCACACTTTGGTGGGATCGATCCTATGGAAAAGGAGAAAAAGTCAACAATATGCAAGATGCAAAGTGATGGGAACCTAACCTACATGCAAGTGTCGAAAAAACAACTTTACCACGGGATGATGCAAGTGTAACCCATCTCATAAAAACACCAAACCAAAAGAAAAAAATCATAAGAACAACCCAAATATCCCCCAAAAAGAAACTCAAGCACCCACCAAGCCAAGAATAGGGAAAAAGAGGACCAAATGGGGGCAAAAAGAGCCAAAAAGTCTACAAATAGGGGTAGACAACTCATTTTAACCATTGCAAATTAAAAAATAACCAAAAATTAAAAAATCCTTCTTCCTTAAAACACAGATTCAAGGAGTTATGATAGACGAAAAGTCTTGAAACTTGAACCAAGCAAGTACAAAGGGCCTCTCTCATCATTTCAATTCATCCTTTGTTGTGTATTTAATTGTTTAGAGTGTGCACACCTAAGAAAAAGGTCGGGTTTGCGTGTACGCGGGTTGTCCACGCTCAACACATGTATATGCACGGGCAAAGTAAAACTTAGCATGCGTATATACACGACTGTCTGTCTTAAAGAAACCCCACGTACATCTCTTTAAATATTTCAAAAGAAATGAAACAAGGGACTAACCTCAATTTTTTTTTATGCAATATGATGTATGTTCACTGGCAAGAGAGAGAACATGAGGAGTTATATATATTGGTTGAGGAGGATCCAGGGGTCATCGCCATGCTAAATCAGTGTGGTATGTGGAAGTTCTTTCAATGTCCATTCATGAGGGAGAAACCCAGGTTATTGAATCATTTGATAGAGTATTGGCACCCGGATGCAGAGGCTTTCATGCTAGAGGGACAATCATTGACTCTGACCATTGAGGATATATATTTTTTGATAGGCCTATCTAGGAGGGGGGAACTGGTTAACTTGAGGACTTTTACTCTAGGACCCCACAACATAGAGGATTATATTGACATGTACTACGAGGATGGCACTGAGAAAGTAGGATCTCAGGTGCCAATTCATAAGATCATAAGCCTCAACCTACAGATAGTACTTTACATGATTGGGCAGATCACGGGATCCACAACACTTAATTAGGATTCACATGCACAGATGCATTGCACAACTCAGTGTCTACAGGCCACCATATTTGACTGGAGCACCACAATGCTCACATGTATGAAAAAACAACTAACCGACTGTCGAAGAAGAACAAACAAGAACTTCAGGTTTAGGACCATGTTGTGCACTTTCTTTTTCGAGAGAGTGCCAAGCCTTAGCCCGCTAGAGACAGTAGGAGGCAATATTGCCTCCTTTCCAGCATTATGTAGGTGGGTGACTTTGTTGCCTCGATAGGGTGCAAGGAGAGTGCATGAGAACTTCGAAGAAAAATTCTTTGATTGGTGGGCCTGTCAAATTCCTGCGATCGAAGACTACCTGTATGCAGGGATCGATTTCCTGAGGGATCTAGATATGTCTATGCTCCTTGGAAAGGAGCGCGAAGATATAGGTACACATTACTTCATATTTTAAAGTTATTTCATTTTTAGTTTTTTAAAAATTATCCTTTTTTATGGTAACGTCAAAGTACTAACTTACTAATTTGTTATATACATACATGGGACCAGTACAACCAACTGACTTCGCCAGGACCAGGCATCGTCCTTGAGAGGATGCCAGACCAACAGTAGTAGGAGGACTAACAGTCGTGGGAGGGTCACAAGTCGGAGAGGCTGAGAGAGTATTGAGACGAGTGGAGAGGAACTTGACAACTCTCACTCGTCCAATGCCGATGGCAGAGATTGAAGACTTACTCTCGGCCATGCAATTGCATGTTATAAGGGTACCCAAGACTTGGGTTTAGTTGTTTCGACGTCTTGTGAATGTCGTAGTTCATTACACCACAGATAATAAGCCTAGGACATAGCTAGCACTGGACCACATATGTGTCGAGGGCACTCTCTTTTGTACTCTCTTATGGAGTGAGGGATTGAGCCCAGTGATGTATACCGACTCTATTTGAGGCTTTATGGCCCACTTTTGTACTTATGACATTATTATTTGGACATATTATTATATATATACATCTTTTTTCCTTATGGATAAAACATTTTGTATAAATGTATTTACATATGCGTGTATGTGTGTGCTTTTACTTTTATGTGTGTGTAATATTCCAATCTAATACATGATTAGCCAATGTATTAGTTAGTTGATTAGATCTTCGAGGAACATGAATATAAGTAATATAATCAAAATAATTTTCTAAGAGATGTACCCTAAGGAATCGTCGGTGAAGAGTGGGATCGTAGACATGGTACACTCCATTTAACTGAGACATGACCAATTGAGCATCTAGATAAACTTAGAGGTGAGAAATACGATGTGACAAGGCATCACACATTAATTTTATTTCGACACTGTACTCGACAACATTATTGGTTGCTTCGCCCAGACAAATAACTCCAGAAGACATCAACTGACCAAAGGGCGTGAAGATCACCCAAGCTGTGGAAGCAAGCCTCCAAGTGTGTCGGCGAGAACTGTCTACGAACACAACATAGACCTCAGATTCACTTGACATCTAACACAATGAAAAGAAACACAATAAAATAAACGTCCACAGGACAAAAAGACAAAAATGTATAAATAAAATTATACATTATATACAAGAAGTCACACCCAGGTGGCCGACCTAAGCGTAATACTTCTTAAGGTAGATCCCATTTCTAAGCTTCGATAAAGCATTACCCTCGAAATCAACAAGTTGATAGGCACCCTTTTATAATGCTTTCTTAAGAAAGAACAGTCTAAACCACATGGGTTTGAATTTGCTTTCCTCTAAGGGATCTTTATCTTGGTCATAGACCAAGACAATATCGCCTTCGAAGAAAATTCTAGGGAGGTGTTGACGAACGTTTATGACACACCGTCAACGGGAAGGGAAGCTCCGGTCCGGGGTTGTCTATTTAACCCAAGTCGTTTGGTATAATCTACCTTGACGGGTTTTATGGCTCCATTAGCCAACTAAGAGCCTAAAACAACTAAAAGATGTGGACTAACTTAAGATACAACTCTAACAATCAACACTTTAATTACAAATGCTTAACTAACAATGTTTATGTACAATAACTATATACAATTTACAAGGTTTAAGCAAAGCCTTGTGAAAATAATTGTTTTAAGATAATGGATCTAAACAAGATTAAATATAAACAAAATTATTCTATTGCTCTAAATACCAAATAAACATTGAACAAGTAAGATTGTAAATTATATAATGAAAACAGACAAAGCAAATTAACGTTTAAATGATGCAATCACTATCCATTCACAGTCAATAAATTAAATAAATAATAAGCTAACTAACCTCTCACTGATCAACAATACTAAGCTAAATTCATCTCTCTATATTTGTATGAGCTCCTCTTAACCCGTGTCAAGTGTAAACCTATGACAAAAACAAACATAATACTTCCAGAGGAAATTCGAGGATTTGTTTCATATTCTGGAGTGAGTTTATGATGACAGAAAGATAAATAATTATATATCATGTGACCTTGAAATGTCCAATAACTGAAAATGAAAAAAATTCCAATTCTCAGGAATGGTGTTATTAGCTATCTATCATCAGATGTAAACTCAAAATACTTGAATAGATGATCAGTCACATATATAAACTAAACCAAAAGATAATGAACAACATAAAGAAAAACATGATATAAAATATTATGTGCAGAACTGGCTAAAGCTAATTCAACACAAATAACATTTCACATCAAGAAATTACATGAGAAGACAATAAAAAAAACACTACACAGTCTACACAGGATGAAAGCCAAAGAGTAAACTGCTTTCTCATTTAGTTTCAACAAAATATGTCCACCATATGGTCCACGAAGAATTTTTGGGATAATAGACTCTTCAAGATTGAAAAAATTAATACATAAATGATATCAATTAACCATGTAATTGATAAAATAGACTAAATCTAATTTAAATCAATGCATAATCAATTACTTAAAGAATATGAAGATATTATAATGAAAACAAAACCATTTTACTCATAGAACAAAAACCATTAAGCAACCTATAATTTCATATTCTTCTTTGAAAACACTGGTCCATTCTCCCAAAGATTCCAACCATCCGTTACTCCATTTGAAAAAGTTTACAAAAGAAATAATATACAAAAAATATAGGATAAAAATCCTCCTCTCAATTTCCTGGATCCCCTTTGGCTCTGAACTTTCTCATATATTTATACGATGAATGAACAGTCTGGGCATCATTAATAATTTCCGCCACCTGGAATTTGTCTGGTAAAGAGACACACATATCTCTCAAATTGTCCATTTGTTTGGGGAAATTCCCATTTGTAAGCTAAATGGGTCCATTCCGGAGATGGGTTTTCAACCGTTTCTTCAGATTCCTTACGGTTTGGCTGAAACAAGTGCCACAAAATTGTTTATCTGTTCTTGAACGCATTTTCAAATCTTATCTGTTGTTGCTCATAAATTATTTGCAGCAATCCAATATTATTTTTGGATCAATTATCTTGAACTTATTTAGATAATAAAATCAAGTCATGATCAGATCCGTACCAAATAACTAATAATAGAAACCTCTGAAACAAAAAGAAATCAAATTAATAACCTAAAAATTGTGAATGAAACAAAATCTAGAACAATAAAATTAAAATGAATTTAAACTAACTATAAGTTCTAAACAAACATTGTTTATATTTTCCTTTCAAATATGATTTTAAAACTCTAGAAGCTTCAAGTTGATGGAGAGGAGAAAAATATTTCACAAAATCAAACAAATGATATATATATATATATATATATATATATATATATATATATATATATATATATATATATTATTACTATTATTATTTTTTTTAAATTTTGAAATGAGATGCAAACTGACAAAAGAATTTAATTAATTAAACTTACCAAATGATTTTGTGAAAATGATTGCTAATGAGCAAAAGACGAAAACATAATCATAATTTAAACGAAAGTAAACAGTTGATAGAAAAATAAGGTTTTCGTTTAAATTAAGATTTCTATGTTCGTCTCTCCCTTATTCACATTTGATCAAATGTGAACAAATGTCATAGAAAAGATGTGTCGCAATAAAAATTCCCAAATTATGAAGCTCGTCCATCAACATCAAAACTCTATAGAAAGCAAAACGAAATGACATTTAAATTTCATGAAATTCAAACCAAAGAAAAGAAAAGAATATAAACTCAAACCAACCTTGAAACAAAGCAAACCAATACCAATCCAATCAAAGTCAAAGGGAAACAAACGAAGAATCTAAGTAAAATTTCGAGGGACCCTAGATTTTGGTTAAAGAAAAAGAAGGGGGTTGTTGGGGCCCAACAAATGGCGACTTACGTGATGAATCAGTTATCTCTGGCTAGATAATAAAATATTTACATGTACGAGAAGACAAAGATAAGGCTTTTGACAAAAATATAGTTTGTCTTGAAACACGTGTACCACATTAACAAGTCAACATTTTAAAGTTTTAATTAGTTGCAATTGATTTTTAAAAGATAACCTTTTTAACTATTACCCAAAAAGCAAACACGAGTACTCCTTGATGAAACTTCCTACAAAATATATTGTTTATCGGAACACACCCTAAGGAACAATTCATTATGACTAGAAGATGTTATCTTATAGTTTACCTCTAATACCATAGGCATAGCCACTGCAACCAACATGCATCTATAGCCTTGACATGGATACCTTTTAACACATTTAGTTGCTTTTATCCCATCCACTAGTTAAAGATGCATAGCTTATAAACCTTTCATTATAACTTACTTTCTTTACTTTTATAAAGAATGAGTTGGAATCCACTGTCCTGACTTGGTAATCAGAGAGTGGCAACGCCATTCACAAAAATCTACAGAAATGAAAAGGTCGACTTTTGATGAGACCTCCTTTCCCTCAACCATGTAACCGAGAGCCATTACCCTGGCTTGGTGACCATATGATGGTAATGTCATACCTTAAATACCCATGATCATGATAGGTCGGCTCGTAATGAGACCTCCTATCTTCCAATTAACCCCTTAAATGTCATTTGTTATATGAAAAAGGTTGTTTAATGTTTATCTCATTAGAGATTACTTAATGGATGGGGAAGCAAACTTTACTCCCTAAGAGTATGGGATGGCATTAAGAGGTTTGCGATAATAACAATAGAAGCCTCACTCATTTGTTCCTAAAGAGGGAACCGATTAAAACATAATTGCAGAAATTATATAAATATAGCATTTTGTACTTAATTTGTAATAGTCAAAAGGAAAAGTAATCAATGCACCTAGGTTTTAATACGAAGGTAAAACTTGGAAAGTGTTCCACCACGGGTAGGGTGATTCTCTTCTTAAAAATTACCTTGCAAAAGATTTCTTCAAACACAAAACTTCAGGATAATGAAAGCTCACATGACTTACTTAAACCAGAGTACCATTTATTTTAGGATTAATAAATCCTTATCCATTAATCTTAAAATTTGATAGTCATAATAGAATCAACATTTCATCTTTTAAAACCCAAAAACAACTGATTGTCACACCACAAATATCTAGAATAAAAGAATATGAAATAAGCTAAGAAATTTAACTTTAATCAAACAAATTTGAAAACAAAATGAAAGGAAAAACAATCTAATCTAAACAATGAAAAGAACAAAATTAAATCTCACATCTTATGTGAAAATGTAATGTGAAATCTTTTTGTTGTACCATAAAATAGAAGGAATTTATATCGTAAAGGGGATAACTATATCAATTCATAAAATATAAATTGATCAATCCAATTGATTAATTGAAGCGAAACCCTTTAAATGTATTTATTTCCTTCAGATGAAGAATTAGTATCAAAATTGTCATTTGCTGCATAAAATGTTAAGCTAATAAGGCCTTCTTTATTACAGATTATGTACATGAAAAAAAAAATTAAATAAATGATGATTTTATTAGAGTGTGTTGTCATGATTTGTCATTTTCAAAACAAGTTAAGTCCATTCAAGAAGTCAAGACTAAAATCAATTTCAATTTTCTATTGCTCGTCTTCTTTACAACATTTCGATTTTTAAAAATTGTAGAGAAATGACCATATAAACATTGCAAAGTTAAGTTGCATTTATTGATAAATTATTTTAAGATACGACCTTTTAAAGGTAATGTTAAATGGAATATAATAAAAAATTGAGATCCTTTTCATTAGTTTACTCATATTATCCTTACTTGATAGTTTTGAAATAATGATCATATTAAAACTTTTCGCAATAAAGCTAATAATAATAATAAATTTAAAGATATGACTTGAAGGGAAACCCTTAAACACGATAAACAAGGAAATAAGTAATGAAAAAGAAAAGAAGAGAAAACTTCCCTAAATGATGATTTTCCTTCGTTTTGAAAGTGACGTTTTGTTGTACTTATTCAAATTGACAAAGTGAAAGAAATAAAATAAAATCTAACCTATTCCGAAGTCTACTCTACACTATTATACTCTACATGAACTAAGTGAAATGGAATTTCCAATGTAACCATTGAAGTAACTCCAATCCTGCAAAGACAAAGAAATTTCCAATTAGTAAGATGGATTGAAGTATTTCAGAAATAAAAATAAATACATCATACTTACCTTTACCTTTATGTTCTTCATTCATAAACAAAATAATTATATCCTTACCATTATGTCGACATTTTTTAATATATGAACCCTCCAGCCAATATGCAAATTTGTCATGATACGGATCACAAAAGCATGGAAGAATGTAACTAGATTAAAAAAACTTGCCAAAATTATGTGCACCTGACATAATTATCGACCAAGATGGAAATTCCCCATTCTCTTGACAATTCTCCACCTGTTCACGAATTTCTTCGCATGGAGGATATGCAAAAAACACGTCATGCTTACCCCCCTAGATTTTCAATAAGAAACAAAGTAAGCATGACTTTACCATTACTCTGAAGATTTTTTAGATATGAATTATGAAGCCAATATTCAATCCCATCATGAAACTCAGAATCCAAATTATCACTTTGATGAGTCAGATCTACAATTGATAAACACATCGTACAAGGATTCATTATAGAAACAAAATTGTTGGTTTGAGCATTCCTTTTCATGAGATGAATTGGTTCCAAATGTGTAGTAGAATCATGAGAGTTTAATATAATGAATGAATGAATATGAAGTATGGAATCTTCGATCTCCATAATGAATGCATTGTCTTGTTCAAAAAGAAATTGTGTAGAATTATCTTGCGACATATCTTTTTCCCATGCGAGTGATGAAAGTGAAAGAGCGTCAAATTCGACTTCATAAATGTTATGTTTGAAATTAATTTAACCGAATATAGACATATCAAAAAGATTAGATTGTGATGGAAAAGAGTACGATACCATGGGTAAAATACCATGCACACCAGAATCCAAGAAGAGATCGAGATATTTAGAGTAAAATGAATTAGAAATGAGCACATGAAAATATTCTCTTGAGCTATGATAATTAACAATGGTATTCTCAAATGTGGCATATCGAACACACAATATATTTCAGAGCTACATCTAGGGTTCACCGCTGAAACCTGAAACCTACCGCCATCTCTTCCTTTGTCGCGACCATGGAGGTCGAGGGAGGGGCACCCCAAACCCCCTTGTACAGTTCAGTTATAGGAAAGGAGCACGACTCCACTCACTTCAAACACCCGACCTTCGAACTCCCTGAGGGCATGCAACAATTAATCTGGGAGGATGAAATGCTGAAGGAAAAACCGATGGACATTGACCCAGAAACCAGTCAACCAAGAACTAAATTCACTTGGGAACTCAACAAAATGCATCCCACAAACCTCGATATCTCCCAAATATACCATCGGCTCTCCAAGAATCGAGGATCAGAAACAATACATGAGAGATTTTTCCCTGATAGGAAAATTCTCGGGGCTATGGCCTTCCGAAAAAGACCTGGTCAAATGGATTCAACATTGGTGGAAACCCAAGGGGCACTATGACATCCAACTGGGATCAAAAGTCTTCTTCACGATCATATTGCATAACCCGAAGGACAAAAATCGAATCTTCGAAGGGGGCCGTACTTCTATAACTCGGCAGGCCTTTTTCTCCGATTCTGGATGGACAGATTCAACCCGAAAAAGGAAGACTTCACCCATGCCTCGGTTTGTCTGCTGTTATATTCGCTCCCACAAGAATTTTGGCTGGAGGAGATCCTCACAAGAATTGGAAACACCAATGACAACTACGTCAAAGCCTCGGAGGCAACCAAGCAACAAAGGTACACTACTTATGCTTGTATTTGTGTCTATTTAAATATTTCAAAACCCCTTCCCGGAGCCATTATCTTGGATTACCAGGATGACGAATGGTCCCAAATGCTATAATATGAGCACATCCCCATTCGCTGCCACAAGTGTCATAAGCATGGACATCTATTCCACGAATTCCCTCTAAATAACCCCCCTAATCCAACTTAGGAAGATTCTGACAAGTCCAAGGATGGCTTCACCCAAGTCATAGGTCGCCGAAAGCACCAAGCCAAGAGGGCACCTCCCCAGGCCCCCCTCAGACCACCTACCAAGAACTCCTTTGGCGCCCTTCAAACCCTGTTGGATACCCCCTCTCCTTCTACCAACCCTCTGAAAACCCCTGCAACCAGTCAAACCCCTGCTATTTTCGATCCCCCTACCCAATCATCCTCTCAACCACTAGTCACGATGCCCACTCTTCCAACCACTCTCGGCTTGGAAAGGGGCAATCCAGACACGAAATTGGAGGATCAAGAGATGGAAAGCATCGATATGGCACATTTGGAGCAAGCTTATCATAAGCAACAACTATACACCATACCGCCCAACCAGCTGCACAAGGTGCACAAATTCGTTCTCAATTCTTCGGCAGGAGGTTCAGCCCGAGGCAACACAAAACTGGGAATACAAAAAGAAACCTCAAAGGAACAACACAAGCCTACAAAAGAGGAGAAAATGAGAGGCAAAAAACCAAAACACCAACTCATTCAAGACGTCGGTAATTTCCTGGTCAACTCATGTCAAATTCATTTGATCTCAGACAGCTTCCCTCCCCTCTAGCCCCCATCATCCTCATGAAGATACTATCTTGGAACATAAGGGGCCTTAATGCAAAGAGCAAACACGTTTTGCTCAAATAGAGAATCAAGAAGGAACAACTAGACATACTCCTCCTACAGGAAACAAAATGTGCAGGAGTAGAAGCACATAACACTCTTCAAAGATGTTGGACACATGCCCAACATATGGAAGTGGATGCCAGAGGGGAAGCTGGAGGTCTTGCAATGCTCTGGAATCCGACCACAGTTCTACTTGACAACTTTTTTACCTCCAAATGGACCATCATTGCCTCCTTTCGCCTCATTGGCTCGAACAAGTAAGGCTACATCACAAACGTTTATGGACCCCCCAGACCAGGGGACAAGGAAGCCTTCCTACAACACCTGGAATGGGTTGCAGAACACTTAGGCCCCCAACGGTGGATCCTCGGGGGAGACTTCAATATGATCACAGGCCTGGAGGAAAAAAATGGGGGCCATCACTCTCTGGGAAATGAAAGTATGCTCTTTAACCGCACCATAGGCCTACTAAACCTTATTGACGTCAAAACAGACAATGGGTTGTTCACTTAGTCCAACAGACGCTCGGGGGCCCAACACGTTTCCAACAGACTAGATCGTTTCCTAATTTCAGAAGCCATTATGATGGACGGTTTAGCTTGGAATGCCACAGTCATAGACACCCTGAGATTGGATCACTGGCCAATACTACTAACTCTCAACATCACTGGCACCCCTGGCAGAAAACCTTTCCACTTTGAAAAATTCTGGTTGACACACCCAGATTTCCAAACAAACATAAAGATATGGTGGGAGAAGGTGGCTATCGAAATAAGGACCCCAATGTATAGGTTCCAACAAAGGCTAAAAAACCTCAAACAACACCTAAAATCCTGGAATAAGTCCACCTTTGGTGATATTTTGCAAGCATAGGAGCATCTAAAACAACAAATGCAGACACTCCAATAGTAGATCCGAACACAGGGCCTAATGAAAGACCTAAAAAAACATGAAACAATCCTAAACAACCAGATTGCAGAAAGAAGAGTGCAGGAAGAAGTACTTTGGAGACAAAAATCTCGCATCCAATGGATGAAAGAGGGGGAAAAAAAACAAAATGCTTCCACACATCCATGGTCCAGTGGTGCCAAACTATTCGCATCACCCACCTATTCTCGGCGCAAGGTATAGAAATTCAACAACATGCTGATATGGAAAATAAATTGCTTTCATACTACCAAACTCTTCTTATGGAACCCCCAGCAGATCGCTTGTGAGCCATTGAGTCCATCCTAAAAAACATTCCCAAGGAAGTCACCAAAGAGAAAAATGAAGCCCTTATGAGACCAATCACTCAGGAGGAGGTCAATTAATCTCTTAAGGCTACTCCGCTAGGCAAAGCTCCTGAGCCAGACGACTTCACTTCAGAATTTTTCCACTACTGTTGGGGCATCATTCGTGAAGACGTCTAGGAAATCATCAAGGACTCCAGAAAATCTGGAAAGGTCCTCCAGGCCCTCAGTGCAACCTTTCTCACCCTCATACCTAAAGAAAACAACACCACTTCTCCCTCACACTTCATGCCCATAGCCCTCTGCAATGTCATATACAAACTCCTAACAAAGATCATTGCAACCTGCCTTAAGCCCATTCTACCATTATTAATCTCCCCAGAACAATCTGACTATGTGGAAGGCAGACAAATCCTGGATAGCATGATCTTGGCTCATGAAGTTATCCACTCCCTTCACTCTACCAAAACTCAAGGTATGCTCCTAAAACTAGATCTCTCTAAAGCTTTTGATAAATTGAGCTAGAGCTACTTAAGATCATCTCTCCTAGCCTTTGGCTTTGATCCCACTTGGGTCTCCTGGATAGTCAATCTCACCTCTTCAGCACTATTTTCCATACTCATCAATGGTGTCCCCTCCAAACCTTTCTCTCCCTCAAGAGGCATAAGACAAGGGGACCCACTCTCGCCCTTCCTCTTCATCCTAATGGTAGAAGGGCTTAGTCTCACTCTCAAAGAATCCATCAGGGACCACTCTCTCTCTGGCCTCAACCCCCCATGGCATTTCTCCCCCCATCTCGCACAACCAATTTGTAGATGATATACTTCTTATGGGATTGTCCACAACCAGAGAAGCCCTGCGCTTCAGATCTATCATTGACCTCTTCTGTGAAGCTTTAGTCATGGAGGTGAATTTATTCAAATCCCAAGTCTTCTTCTTCAACACACCTATGGAAATCCAAAACCATCTCACTCTCATCCTAGGCTTCACCCGCAACGTCCTCCCCTCTGTCTACCTGGGCATCCCCCTCATTGACAACCCACTCAGAAATTCATCTTGGGACTCCTTACTGTCCAGCTTCAGGAAGATACTCTCCCTTTGGACCTTTCGCTCCCGCAATCTACCTGGGCGCCTCATCCTCCTTAAATTAGTCCTCCAAGCTCTCCTGGTCTACATCTTCTCAGCCTTGGTGGCCCTAAATTTTATCCTTAACACCTTAAGAATGCTTCAAAGAATATTTCTATGGCAAGGCAATAAAGAAGGGCACAAAATGTCCCTGGTAAGCTAGAAAAAAGTCTGCAATCCAAAAAAATCAGGAGGCCTTGGTCTCTGGGACCCAACCATTCTCAACAAGGTCCTGAGCGCTAAAATTTGGTGGAGATGGTTAAAGAGACCACAAGATATTTTGTCACGACTGTGGAGGAAGAAATACACCCCCACAATCCCCAAAAGAGAGCTCATCAGATGGAATGGTCAAAGCATGAGGTCACTTATGTGGAATGCGGCTAGGAACAATCACGAACTTATCACAGACCATTCGTTATGGGAATTGCAAAGTGGATCCCCGGCATACTTCTGGAGCGACTCATGGCAACAACTCCTAGCCCTAAACACATATCCGACTCTCAGCAACCCCATCCCTCTCACAACCACTGCTGGACTCCATAAAGTGATCAACTTCTAGAAGCCTTTCGACCCAGGGGAAATCTAGCATACTTGGAAAATCTCCCACGAGAACCTGAACATTCCCCCAAAGTTCAACCTCTGTCCCTTGCAGGAGCATGTTGCCTCAAGGAAAATTTTAAGTCAACAAGGGGAGGACATACTTAGATGGGACACTCCACCACAAGAGCCTTCAACGTCCCAGAAGCTTAGTACATAAAAGTGGGTCACAAAACCTTACCTCGAGAGGAGGTTTGGGGGAAAATTTGGGAAATGAAATCCTGGCCGAAAATCAGTACCTTCCTTTGGTTAGTGGCACACAACAACATCCTTATCTGGGATAATTTAAGAAAAAGGGTTTCATTGGTCCATCTTGGTGTCAGCTATGTGGCCAAGAGGAAGAAACTCAAAATCATCTCCTCAATATATGCCCCTATAGTTCGTGCATCTGGGATCATAACGCCAACATTACGAGAACAACATATGTGAACTGCACAGGTCTAAGGGAAACTATTGAACACTAGAGAAGCTTGACCTTTCATTCACCCATCCTCAATAGAATCTAGCAGTTGCTCCCAGGCTTCATTCTCTTGCAAATCTGGAAAGAGAGGAACATATGAATTTTTAATTCGGACACCAGGAACTAGCAAGATGTGTGGACCACAATTCACACTGATATCAATGAAACAATCTCACTGCATCCCTTGACAGAGCAGGACCTCAAAACCCCACAAAATGAAACTAACATTCTCAGCGCCTGGCGACTCAATATCAATCCTACCCCTGAAAGGCCCTTTGCAACTGTAGGACGCAAGACCAACCACACTCATTGGGAAGCTCCAACCACACTCTGTTTTAAACTCAACTTTGATGGAGCCTCCAAAGGGAATCCGAGACCAGTAGGCTATAGTGTGGTCATCCAAAACAGTAAAGGGGAAATCCTCTATATCCTGGTAGGTAATATGGGGCACAATACCAACAATGCTACAAAAACTTGGAACCTCTTATGTGGTTTACAAGTAGCCTCAGAGCAAGAGATTTTTCCCCTCATTGTGTAAGGCGACTCACAAATTGTTATAAATATCCTCTCGCATCTCCTCAATGGGGAAGACTTGGAGAAAATCTCTCCAAGCTGGAGACTCATGAATGGGCTTTGCATAATAAAATCAACTCTTCAGCCTCAACGGGTAATCCTCCCGTCCCATGTAAGAAGAATGGTCAATCAAGTTGCAGACTTGTTAGCAAATCTGGGTGTCGAGTTGGAGGAAGGTGTCTTCTCTTGCTCCCCTTCCACGAACCCCTCACACCCCATAATCATCGCTTGCAGGAACATAACTCACATGAAAGACCAACCCCTAGATGGGGTGCCTCCATGATATGATGGGTGTTATTTGGGATGAGGCCACATGGCCAGGCCACTTTCCACTTGGCGTTCGTCCATCGTCATCACCCCTCTCCAATCACCTCCAGAATTTAAACGACCCACCGCCACCCTCCATTTCTCATTTTCACCCTGCAACGCACATGAATAGGAAGCTCTGCGGCCTGTGCATCCTCATGGTGCCATGCAGAGAGCCTTTCCGGTGACCTCAACTCCAGCCTGTTCAGCCTGCTCCTAAATCCAAGATGTGGGTTATTTATTTTCACTAGCTTGCTCATAATTTATAGAGCTTAACCTCTTGGGTTCACTCCCTCCTTCATTCTGAGACAAAGATCTGGTGCGACTTCTCCTTGTTTGCAATTTTTTTGTGGGGCTTCTCCCCTCCAACCTTGCCATTCTTCAGAGGTCTCCTCCCCTGAAGGCTACCACCATTCATCATGCCCCGACCCCGGGGCAAACCAAAGTGAGGAGAAGCCTAGTATGAGGCCCGAGGAAGGAAAATTCCCTCCTCTGACCCACCATGCGAAGCCATGAACCCCCCTCAATCAATTTCCCATCACCCCCCTGAAGTGGTCTTACCCTCTCCGTTGGCCCCCTTGGTTGACCACCCCCTTGAAGAGGTATTTCCCCCTCCTTTAGCTCTTGTAGTTGTGCCCTCTCTTGCCCAGCCACCCTGCGACCCCGCCCCTGACCTCTCCCCCCTCTCTAACCCCTACGGCTGTAGGGTCGAGTGGTTCAATCTTCTTGGAAATTTTCTAGGTTATGCACCCCCTCCCCCTCGACGTCCATCCTTTNTGCTATCCACCCACCCCAATCCTGTCTGTGACAAGTGCGAAGATCGAACCGGGCTCCTGCACACTCTGAGTAACATTAAAAAGGACCTGGAGGACATCAAACTGGCTATGTGCGACACATAGAACAGGGAAGAGGATCATTGGCGTAGAGTGGACACCTTGATGGCTTTTCTCCAATATCTTCAACAGGCCATGGTTGACCGCGACAAGGGAAAACCACATGCGACATAGGTTTATACCTGGCCGCGACTAGGACCAGGTTTCTAATGTTTTCTAATGCTTTCTATTTCTCGGTTCAACACCATTGGCTCTATTTTTTTTACACTATTAGTATTTCGGCCCTACGTGGCATTGTAACATAGCTTACCTCCTTTTGCATGACACTCGTCTCTTTGAATGTTTTAGCCCTGCGTGGCCTTGTAGCATAGCTCACCTCGTTTGACATGACACTTGGAAACAGTGGTTTCCCATATGGGCACTGTTTCCACCTTTGAAATTGGACACTTGGGAGTGGTGGTTTCCCACCAGGGCACCACTGCCACGTAGATAATTGCATCAAAGACAACTGTATTTTTTGATAGGAATCAATACAAACTCTAATTTACAAAAAAAAAACAAAAAAACAATGGTATTCTCAAGACATTCATCTTCACTTGCCTTAATACTTTCACTCTCTTTTGGTGATAAATCCTTCAACATAATACGATCATCTAAATTTTCCTCTTTCATGATAGACAATTCAAAACTTTCATGAAAAACAACTAATCTTTCATGTGGATAAGGTATGATTTGTGGATGAAGGTTTAAGGTTTCTTCTTCCAATTATAGATCTACATCTCTAATTTGTTTCATTGGAATGTTAGAATTCTTAAGATCATTTTAATCACCTAAGTGTTCTTCAATAATTAAATCTAAGTAATGATTAGAGTAAGAGTTAGAAAAAGATGGACATATACCTAGACCCACAATAAAATCTCCTTCCATGATAGTTGAGGATTGAAGATGCAAGGGTTCAGAGGAAAAAACAATTTGATTGTCAGTGAGAACATTTTCAATAGATTCTACCTCCCTTGCTTGTTCAATGTTTTCTGATGGATTCCTCTCATCTTGCAATTGGGTGTCAGGATTTGTAAATGATTCATCATTCATAATTGAATATGATTGGATGAAAGGGGCACAAGCATCAGAGAGGAGATTTAGTACAAATGACATGTCATCAAGATTAAATTTACAGAGAACATGATGGATTCTTATTGAAAATCCTTCTGGAGATGAATCATCATTGATTAGTAGAGCCTGAAATTATTCACATACTCGATTGTAATCATAGATTTCAAAAGCATCTAAAAATTCCTCTACAAATTGAAACCAATCAATAATATGATATGTTGGAAAAGACTAAAACCAACGTTTAATCCAACCCCTCAAAGTAAAAGAGAACAATCTGCATAAAACATTTAAATTAGAAATATCATGCTTGATGCATCTACACCAAAACTTGTTAAGATGGTCTTTTGCAGATACATTCCCCCCACCATCAAAGGTGAGTTTGGACAAGCGAGAGACTGTCTTGTTGGGAATATCAGGTAATGAGAAGTGGAAAGCATGTTCCAACATAGTGATTTGGGGAGCCGTGGGGAATTAAATACATTCAAAACAAAGACTCCTGCAAGGGCAACTTGTCAGTCTGGCATGCCTTCTAGTGCATTTCAATATGCCACAGAAGAAAAATTTATAAATATGGAATTATGACAGGATGAGGGGTAAAACATTTAATGACTAAATTTACTCAGCCCTCCTTCTAGTTCCATTTGTTGACAGGCGTTTATGACACACCATCCATGGGAAGGGAAGATTTGGTCCAGGGTTGTCTATTTAACCCAAGTCGTTTGGTATAATCTACCCTGATGGGTTTTATGGCTTCGTTAGCCTACTAAGATCCTAAAACAACTGAAATATGTGGACTAACTTAAGATACAACTCCCCTGGATGGGGTGACACGTTGCGCAGGAAGGCCACGCGGTTTGGAGCCTGGCCTAGCCATAAATAAGGGTTGTCGACTCCCATCCCCTCACCATTAAGGATGTGAGCAAGCCCCAACAACCAACCTCATTCCATGAGACCTCTCATTCGTCCGAGTCATCTGGATGCACAAAGAATTAAGGAGGGAGCCTTAATGGAGCTGCCCATCACGTCCACCCTCCCGGATATCAATGAATTTCACTATGGCATCACACATTTCGATATTGGCCCGCACCAATGAGGCTACTCTGAGCTCTGGTGCACTTACAGGAACACCACCATCATTTTGGCCATAACGCTTCACATCCCCATGCCGAGAGAAAGAGGGAACCCCCGCAGGGGCTCTTCTTGGAATACCTTTACTGCTCGTCAGAAGAGACAACAATGGTTCGAATGAGCGTTGTCTATGGCCCGAACGCAACTCATCCATAGAGCAAGAAAATCTAGGACACATCCCATGGCATACGTGGAGGATGTCTTTCCAGAAGAGCCAATTTAGGCTCCTCCGGAACACCTCCTCTTTACTGTACCTGATAATTGGCAGCCTCCAAGCTGCTTCATGGGAGAGACCACTATGGATGCCACAACAAAACCACAACAGTAGGGAAGACCAGATGGAGGAGTTTCCCACCTGCTACATTGAAGAGGAGATTCTGGAGGCGCTGGACTTGCAGGAGGTTGCACACGCAGAAGAACACTTCCCAGGGATTGACAACGAGAATGCTAAGGGGGAACAGATAGGGTCACAGGGACTGGAAGCGACCATGGAGCATTAGAGAGGGAACACAACAACTGAGGCCGCGGATACCAGACTGGGTGGTGAATCAAAGGAGGGTGTCTAGGTGTGGGAGGGTGGCATGGCCCCCATGCCACATCCCATATCCACTATGCAGAAATCCTGGCATGTCCAACTGCCATTCTTCCACCCGGATCACTTGGATCTAATGTTTGACTTGAGGAGCCAGGTGGCGGACCAAGTCCACCGGGCAATCCTCATCATCCAACGCATTGATATGTTATATAACGCATGCTCCACCGGGCAATCCTCATCATCCAACGCGCCATCAGGGCAGAGATCCTTGACATGCACACAACCTTTCGTGCTGCCAGTTAGAGGGGGAACGCAGGAGGACGATGTTGACATGGACATCTCAGAGGCCACTGGGTAACTGTTTTCGTTAATTTTTCTGGTTAGAATTTTAGTTTTGGTTAGAGCAATGGCTCTGGAACTGTTATAGTTCAAACTTGCTTTATTTTCAAGATCTCTAGTTCATTTTCAGACCAGGGGTTGCCATCTGCCTTGGTTTCCCACGTGCAAGACACATGGCCTCCTATTTTTTGACATGGACAACATAGGCTGCCAGTTGTTCCGGTTTTCGTTAATTTAGTGGGACAACTGGCAGACCAAGCATATTTTTATATTTTGGCAGGTAATACAATAGGACCCACCTCTCTTTTTTACTTAAAAAAAAAACTTAAGATACAACTCTAACAATCAACACTTTAATTACAAACGCTTAACTAACAATGTTTATGTACAATAGCTATATACAATTTACAAGGTTTAAGCAAAGCCTTGTGAAAATAATTGTTTTAAGATAATGGATCTAAACACGATTAAATATAAACAAAATTATTCTATTACTCTAAATACCAAATAAACATTGAATGAGTAAGATTGTAAATGATATAAAAAAAATAGACAAAGCAAATTAATGTTTAAATGATGCAATCACTATTCATTCACAAATCAACAAATTAAATAAATAATAAGCTAACTAACCTCTCACTGATCAACAATACTAAGCTAAATTCATCTCTCTGTATTTGTATGAGCTCCTCTTAACCCGTGTCAAGTGTAAACCTATGAAAAAAGCAAACATAATACTTCCCGAAGAAATTCAAGGAATTGTTTCATATTCTAGAGTGATTTTATGATGACAGAAAGACAATTAATTATATATCATGTGACCTTGAAATGTCCAATAACTAAAAATGAAAGAAATTCCAATTCTCAGGAATGGTGTGATCAACTATCTAGCATCAAATGTAAACTCAAAATACTTGAATAGATGATCAGTGACAGATATAAACTAAACTAAAAGATAATGAAAAACATAAAGAAAAGCATGATATAAAATATTATATGCAGAGCTGACTAAAGTTAATTCAACACAAATTACATTTCACATTAAGAAATTACATGAGAAGACAATGAAAAAAACACTGCACAGTCTACAGAAGACGAAAGTCAAAGAGTAAACTGTTTTCTCTTATAGTTTCAACAAAATATGTTCATCATATGGTCCAGGAAGATTTTTTGGGATAATAGACTCTTAAAGATTGAAAAAATTAATACATAAACGATACCAATTAACCATGTAATTGATAAAACAAACTAAAGCTAATTTAAATAAATGCATAATCAATTACTTAAAGAATATGAAGATATTATAATGAAAACAAAACCATTTTACTCATAGGACAAAAGCCATTAAGCAACCTGGAATTTCATATTCTTCTTTGAAAATACTGGTCCATTCTCCCAAAGATTCCAACCATCCATTACTCCATTTGAAAAGAAAAAAATTTACAAAAGAAATAATATACAAAAAAGATAGGATAAAAATCCTCCTTTCAATTTCCTGGATCCCCTTTGGCTCTGAACTTTCTCATATATTTATACAATGAATGAACAGTCTGGGCATCACTAATAATTTCTGCCACCTAAAATTTGCCTCGTAAAGAGACACAAATATCTCTCAAATCGTGCATTTGTTTGGGAAAATTCTCGCGTGTAAACTTTTGCCGGGATACATTATGGACATGTGATTTTTAGAACTAATATGGAGAAGTTATTCACCATTAGCTTTAGACATGTGTGATGCTTATTCGATTATGCTATTTTATTGCCTCGATCTTATGAGATATTATTATGTTTGATGTAGCTTTAGCCTTGTTATCATATGGTGTTTCACAATGTTAAGTATTTAAGATGTTGTCTATAATTTGTTGTTCCATTTATTATCTGTGATCAATCTGCCATTTGATTATTATTGATTTATTCTAGATATTAAATGATGGATTATATTAATACTTTGGATTGAGTTTCCTTTCATTCTAAGTCATTGATTATCATAAGATCACCAGATCTTTTACAATTATCATTATGTTGTTATATTCTCACTCCAATACATCAAACGCTTCTTTGAATTTATTTTGAGAGTTTTAGCATTGTTCTGTCACAGGTTTCCCTCATATGCATGACAATTAGGAGCTCAAATTACACAGGAAGATAAACTCAATTTAATCGATTAGTTACAGGTTAGTTAGTTTGTTATTTAGTTAAATTATTTATTAATGAAACGAGGATAGCATGAATTAGCTTTGACTGTTTATGTATCGTTATTTCAATTATATTTTCTTATTATTATTAGTTTTAAATCTTTAAACATTCAAAAAGAAAATGAAAAGATTTATGTGCTTTCTTTATCTAGTTTAGAAACACTTTTAAGAACATTTATTTCGCAAGATTTCAAGTAAACCTTGCAAGTTGTATATAGACTGTTTATAATCATATGCACATACTCATTTTTGTATTTGCACTCTTGTAATTAGTAAACTTATATTCTTAGTATCATATCTTTTAGATTAGTCTCATTTCTTTTATTATCTTTAGGACTTTAGTTGGCCAACAGAACCATTAAACCCGTTAGGTCATTTCATTCCAAACGACTTGGGTTATTTAGACAACCCCGGTCTAGATTTGATCTTCCAGTTGACGGTTTGTCACTTATGTCCGTCAACAGAGGACTAACCGATCATACTGACACTTGACATGTTGTTTGTGAGCCTCGTTGGCCAAGGTTTCATCTCGACGTTGCTAGAGATATAGGAGACGTTCTTCAAGTGGAGTAGTGTCGAGCAATAATTTTATTGCCAACTTAAGAGAGGGAATTTGGCACTCTATGGGAAAGATTGCCTCCAGCCCGTAAACGAGTTGGAAAGGAGAAAAACAGGTATCAGTCTTGACTGAGGTTCAATAAGCCTAAAGGGTTGAGTACAACATCAAATGGCAATTCAAATTGGTTGAATTGATCATTTGTTGGAGAATAGTCTTGAGAGACTTATTAACAAACTCCACTTGACCATTCGCCTGTGGGTAGTAAGGTGACAAATGTTATTTCTTAAAACCCAGTTTTGATGTTAGCTTGGTCATCATCTTGTTCTGGAAGTGATTGCCATGGTCCGTGACAATCTATTTGGAATACCTAACCTGGTTACAATCTAGTTAAAAATGAAAAGTGAAAATGTTTCTCCATCATCACTGAATGTTGACATGGCCTTGAATCACTTAGTAAAGTAATATACCGCCATGATGATGTAACGATGCCCCCTAGCTGAATTCGGGTGGCATGTAGTGAAATAAATCCTCCACTTGGTGAAGGGACCAATAACAATAACTAAAAACATGGGAGCAGGGTGTGCCCACATTTTCTCAGATAAGATCTGGCACGGGTAACACTTCTTAACCGCCTCTACACAATCTTTGATCAATGAGGGCCAGAAGTATCTAGTGTGGAGAATGTTTTGGTCTATTTATAGCCTAGACAACTGACCACCACATGCTCAATTGTGACTATCATTGAACACAAGCTCTGCCTCTTCGTGAGTGAGATAATGATGGAGAATGCAATCAACTCCTCGACGATATAAACTATAATTGATGATAATATAGTTCTGCGCTTGATGGCGTATTCGTCGAAGCTCATCGCAAGAATCAGAGGAAGAACACTTCAAAGTTTGAAGATACATAAGTATATCTCCATACCAAGGGTTCGAAGATGCAATAAGGAAAAAATTCTCATTGATCAGTGATTCTTCGAGAAAATCGTTACCACTTTCGACTGGAAGTTCTGAAATTAGTTCAACGAAGACCAAAGACTTTTTAGATTTCGTTGAAAAAAAATCCAAATCAAGTTCTTGCAGGATGACTATCCAAAGACTGATTTTCCCGCCGATGACCCATCGTGTCAACACATATTGAAAAGGGTTCACGACAACTATGATGGTGATCTTGCGAAGTAAGATGTAATGACAGAACCGTTGGACAACATGGACAAATGCCAAAGCGAGTTTCTCAACATGGGTGTAGTTGAGTGACGGTCCTACCAAGCCCCGAATAAGATAGTATACAACATGCTACTCGAGTGCATCATCCTCTTGGACCAAGACCATGCCAATAGTAGACTCTGCGGTAGCCAAGTACAACAATAAATCCTTGCCATAATCCAGAGGACTGAGCAGAGGGAATACATTTGATCACGTTTCAACGCTTCAAAAGAGCGCTGAGCCACTTCATCCCAACATAATGGGACCCCTTTCTTCAAGAGACGCATAAATCCTTTAGTAATATCGACATAGTTGGCAACAAAATGTTGAAGAAAGTTAGCTTTCCCCTCTAAACTTTGAAGTTGGGGGATCGTGCAAGGGGGTGGAAATTGAACTATTGCCTCAACCTTTAGAGGATCGATCATGATCCATTTAGTTGACAAAATAAAAACTAACAAGCAACTCGATGTTACAAAAAATCTACACTTATTCAGATTAAGGCAAATACGGTAGTAGCAACACCTCTCATAGATAAGTCGTAAGTGGGCAGGTGATCAGATCTCTTATGAGAACGATATGCCAGATCATCAAGATACACCTCGACTATATGTTTGAGGTCGTGGAAGGAAAACAACATGGCCCATTGAAAAGTGGCTCTAGCATTCTTAAGGCGAAAAGGCATTTTATTTTATGAGAATGTACATAAACATCCTTTTATGTTGATCTTCGAGTTTGATCTAAATCTGGTTGTACCCGGAAAAACCATCCATAAAAGAAAAAACATCTCAGCCTACACATTCATCAACAATCTGATTGATGAATGGGGTTGGAAAATTATCTTTTGGGCAAGCTTTGTTCAGATCACAAAATTCCATACACACGCAGATCATACCTTGTTTTTTGTTGACATGAACATGGTTCGACACCCATTTCGTCAATTTCACTGGATAGATGAAACTAACCTTAATGAGTTTCTCTACCTCTACCTTGATCGTCGCTTCCTTGCGAGGATTGACTGGGCAAAGCTTCTGCTGGACAGGATTACCATTGGGGTAAGTTGTAATCTCATGTTCAACTATATGTGGGTCAATGCTTGGTATCTCCTCACAAGACCATGAAAAAACGACACAAAACTATTTAAATAATTTAGTATATATATGAATCTCCTCAAAGGAACAATCTTCTACGGCGAAGATGTTTTCCACGATGCCAGGGGTTCTAGATATGTTGATAGGAATCGTTTCATCTATACTTTCCATTTTTCCCTCGCCATAGATTTTGTGCATGGTAGAGGGTTAACATGACAAGTGGCATGTCCATTCATGGTCGTAGTGAACTCTCCTGCCTCTACTCTCCTCAGCTCGAGTAAAAAATAAGATCTATGGTGAAGATCGTCCCAAGGTTTATCCGACCTAGTCTTTGCCTCCAATATCGCCTCATCAAAGGGAAAGACTAAGTCCAAAGGATCATGAGTGGCGAGAGAGTCTTGAGCCCAAATGGGCTCGAGAACGAGATCTAGCTCCGCTGGGGGAGCCAGATTAGGGTTGGTCGAGGCTTGCTTGACAATGTTGTAAGCAACCTCACCAGTGGATAAGGGCATAGCCATTCCACGATGCCCTACCCCTTCCATCGAAGCTGATGGGGAAGGTAAAGTCCATGGGTCATTAAAGTAACTCGTTTGAAAAGAAGCGACTTGAAAAATCCCAGCCTTTGGCTAATCAGGGATAGCCGAAATAAACTTGACATCATTTGAAGGTGGTGGATAATCAAAAGTCCCCATTAGAGATGGAAATAATCTGGCAGCTAAGTTGACGGTACCTGGCTATGAGTTGTCAATCATCGGGACCGTGGATGCCCCCGATGAAGGGTCAGGACAGGAGAAGGATAATTGATCAATGGTTATGATCTGACCTTCGTGAGGAAAACATAAGACCCAAAAAAAGATGGATAAAACCACTGTCATAGCATAATTTCACCTCCTCCCTAACAAAAAATTGTAGTTGAGAGGCACATCGACTACTTCTACCTCGACGCACACATTTTTTGCCTCCAACTGCACAGGGAAGGAGGGAATTATGCCATGTGGTCTAAAATATCGGTCGTCAAATGCGGTTAGCAATGTGGGTGATGGAGACAACTCAGGTTGGCCAATGGCCTTACAACATGCCAATGACATCATGCAATTCGAGGCACCCTCGTCTACCATCGTACGAAAAATGTTTCATGTTAACGTGCCATACACCACTACTATCTGAAAAGAAACGTGGTGAGGCAAATGAAGTTTATAATCAGTAGGGCAAAAAACAATCATTCCCAAGTTAGTAGTCTCGACAACTCCCAAGGAAGACAACAATTCTTTCCTTTGTGAGGGGCAACTCTGGAGAACTTTTAGAGTAGACGTTTCATAAGGAGTTTGTGCCAGATCCTCCACAACGGAGTAATTCTAAGCAGTCCTTGTGTTCATTTAGTGAAAATTCTTCTTAAATGCACCCTTAGGGATGCGACTCATAATTTCTCCCACTGTATTCTCAATGTGAAGAGGAGGCGATGGGTTGGAACCTTCTTTTCCATTGTTAGAAGATTTTGACATTTCATAATTGTGAGCCCTGGTCTACAGATGAGCATCTGATCTCATCATATAAATTCTTGTGGATCCGTTATTAGCATTAGGCGTGGGGGATCCATGATTTCCCCCAAGTGTATTCATTGATGAGGAAGCTTGAGCCATATTTTGCCCTTATGGGAAAGGGTTGGTTAAAATAGCATGTTGTTGTTGTTCCAATAGCTTTTGGGCTTCCTCAAGCTGAGGGCAATGGTGAGTCAAGTGATCGTCTGTGCAAATCTTACACAGAAACTTCACCTTCCTCTTTTTGTTTTTACCCTCGCCAACATTATTCACAGCCTTCTTATCCCCATTACCCTTCTTGTTTTTAGATTTCCTCTTTCCCTCGAATTGTTGGTTACCCTTGGGATTCATCAATTTCACACTGTGTACATCTGATGTTTGGGTTGCGAAGGCATTCGAACCAGGAGTTTGGCTAGCCACAGTTTGTTGAATCGATAACCGCTATAACTAGTTAGTGAACTGATATGTTGGCTTTCTTTGTGTTGAGCCTACTGTGCCATCGACATGAGGCCCATACTTCTGTTTGGTCTTGTTGAAAGTCATCTGTGGTGTGTCTGAAAGGATCTCATATAGCATACCAGATTGAGAGTAAATCAACTCTACTTGCTGGGTTCTCATAATAGCCTCTTCTTCAGAAAAAAACCCCGGATGTCGCGACATCTTTGGATACTCAGGGCACCAAGGACTTTAGGAACTACTCGAGAAAAAATGTAGGAGGGACCTTCACTTTGATCAATCTCTTTCAATGACACCATTCTCAGATGTAATCCAAGATATGGACGGATTTTTTTTTCTCAAAGTTGGCCACCAACTCGGTGTCAACATCATATCTCACCGATAATTGGAAATGGTTTAGGAAAACCATAGTTGGTCGTTAAAGTAAGCATACTTCAAGCTATCGAGCTTGATATACCATTTTGGCACACCCCCTATAAGAGTGCGTTGAAATAAACACAACTGAATAGAGTCATCCTTGAACGAGTTGGATGACCACCATAAATGAAATGTTGTAACATGATCACCTGGATCTTCGCTAGGCTTGCCTTCAAACTTAGGGATTTCCGAGGGAAACTTAGTTGGCATGGGGGGCCAATGCAGATCATGACAGATCAGGTCATTCAATAGCCTCGACAAGTTTGGCATAGGAAGACTTGAGAAGAAAGGTAGTCTAGGTTGTGGTGGATTGAAAGGAAAATAGGGGCCTAGATTTTGACTAGCACCAGGTTGCTAAGAAAAGTTTTCCTGCAAGCCATGGTTTTGGTAAAAACCATGGTGGCTCTGGATAGTAAAAGGAGTTTTTTCTTGATAGCATCATAGACATATTCCCGTAGTTGGATGACATACATTGTGTAGGGATTTCTCCTTGCACAGTATGCCCCCAACTGACCCTCCTAGCATAGGTACTAAACCCTGCCTGTGGGTCCATTGAGTGTGGGAGTGGTTTCCCCCATTTGAAATCATTTACGAAGGAAACGAGCCCTACCAGGGATTTCCAAGACCTTGTGAGGGGTAAACTCCTGTCATCCCTCTCTGTGAAGGAATGAAGCCTTGCATAGAGTTTGGTTGGTTGACCAAAAATGAGGTTTTCCTCTAACGAGAAAGTGAACGAAGAGAACGTGTTGTTTGCAAACACCCCAAGCAAAGAAAAAGGCATAGACCCTACCAAAGTGATATAGGACTGAAGCCCATGACTCCCTCTACTAAACAACTAGATTTGGTGTTAAGCCCAAATGGTTGTTGGAAAGAACTGTTAAGCAAAGGGGACGGAGGAGGGATATGATCCCCATCGTAAGGGATATCGTTAAATAGGGTGGTGGTGCCCATAAAAGATCCCTGTAAGGGAGCACTAGAACTCCCTGCCTTCAGACTGATAGTCTATAGAGTAGAGTAGGTTAAGGTCGAACTAGAGTCGAAACCCAACATCCCATATGAAAAGAGAGCACCAAACACGTTCTGGATAAAAGGAATAATGGTCATAGTAGTTGAGGGGACCATGCCACTGCTTAAAGTTGTGGGTGTCTGGACAGTCATAGTCATGATAGGTGGAGGTGGAAGAGGAGGCATGACACCCCCTCCTGTGGTAGCTGAGATGGGAGTATGAGGACTCCTAGAAGAGGTATCGCAAGTTGCTTCCATCACCGCTCATCTAACAAAATGACATTCAAGTGAAGTTACCTTAGGAGGGACTTTCTGAATAAGAAGTGACACTGATAAATCAATGATTGGAGGGTTTGCAGGCCTAAATCCGTCAACTTTGAGGTCAGAAACAATGGACTCCTCAAGTGCACAAAAGTCTTATCTAGGAGCAGGCTCAGGCACAACCTCCGATGTCCCGATCGCTTCAAAAGAACCCTCTTGATCTAGCCTTCACCTTAATGGTGGCAGAGGTGGCTCCAAAGTAACCGACGGTAGGCCCTGAAGCCTACGTGAATGACATAGCTATTGATCTTCCACCTTGCGAAATGATCAACCGACACTCTAAGGCTAAGCTAGTGTGAAACACAGACCACATAGTAAAAGTTCCTAAAGGAAAATCAAGCAAACAACTCACTAACAGGAAGAACAATTACACTAATCAACACTAGAGCAACTTACCAGTGCAAGTGTGACTCGAACACGGAAACACCATCCAGGTATACTTTACAAAGTGTGATTCAAAGTTTACCCTAGGTACCGCGGTATACCCCTGCAGACACCTGTGTAAGTTCCTAAAACATGCAACTAGGTTACCATCTTGCAGTCAGTCCCTAGGTGGGTACAATTGACAATTGGCGAGTTGTAATGAGCAGGATAACAAAGTCTGAAGCCTTTCAAGGATACCAAAGGAAAATGGTCTAGAAGACAACTGAGGATTTTGAATGGATTTGAGGTCCACGAAGCTCCATAGTCAAATGCGATCATCGCAAATCCTAAGAATGACCCTCAATATACGATCCCCACTATGTTTGGTCTGGCTTTGGAGGGGTTATCTCCTCTACCTTTCCTCACACAACCCTGTGTTTAGCCCCTGTGTTAGAGGTGGGTCCCGATTGAATCTTACAAAACTGGAATTTCACAAATTCTTATGTTTGTTTAAGCAACCTTGACGAGTTTCCTTTCCACGCCTATTTCAAGGCCCTAAAGCCTAGACTACTTGGTGAACCCTACAAACAAAAGTCTAGTTGATTTTAGTGTCAATCGTTGATTTTAAGTGACTTGATTTACTCAAAAGGGTACAAATGTAAAACTTATGGTGTTTTCAAGAGATGAAAGAGAAGAAATAAAATCTTTAGAACATTCGTGCAGAAAGCAAACTATGTTCTACAACTGAAAAATGGCTTTTAAGCTTTGTAAGTGAAAACTTTTCGAAATATAGTTCAAGATCCTAAAATGCAAAAAAAATCCTAGAATGTGCTTTTCGTTTCACAATGCAAATGCAAACCACTAAACTTTCAAGGAAATAGACTAGAAGGAACTTTGTAAATGGAACTCTTTTCTTTTGTAATAAACAACCTATGATACAAATACAGAGGACAAGGTGCATACACCTCTGTAAGTTTTCAAAAAAATAAAAAAATTTGGACAAACAACTAGGCAAGGGAGGCTGGTAGGCACTTGGAAGGTGATCAGAGACCCAAACTGATTCAGAAAATTTAGGAAACTCAAAAAGAAACTGAAAAATCAAATCAATCCAAAATCTCCCACTACGACCCTAGAGAGACTCCCCAGTGGAGTCACCAATTCTGCTATGGGGAAATTCCCCTAAACTGGGTCTAAGGAATAGGCATAGCGATAACTCCCTTAAAATACTGAATTATCTCCAATATACCCCAAAACAATCTAGACTAAGTGATAAGAGAAAGAGAGAAGAGAAGGTTATTGAGTGCACCTTGAATCCTTATGGTTGATGTAGACCTCTTCCACTTGTTGTTTCCTCCTATATCACATATCTCCTCCCAAAGCTAACCTGCAAGGGGTTAAGAATACAATGCAACATCATATACAATCTCTATTAATCACTTAAAAGCCTAAATATCGATATAAATGCTCAAATTAACAAGAACATGTACACATAGGGTTTTGGGACAAATATAATCTCTTTTATTCAAATTCAAGATGAAAAGTTTCAACCTTTGCTTGTGAACACCTCTCTACGAAACAAGTCTGGGCTCCTCTGTCATTGCTCCAAGTGCATCAATCCCACATAGAATTCTCACAACCAACATACCATCAATGGAATAAGGAAGGGTTGCATAGGGAGAATTGTTGGAGGGGAAAGCCGAGGTTAAAACTCAGAGCAAGATGCAAAACTTAGGCAATGAGAGGGAAAGGATTTTGGCAGAGTTTTCTTATTCTCTTGTTCATATGTCTAAATGAATCCACAAGACCTCTTTTTATATGATAAAAATATGGTTATTCGGTTTGGGGATGAGATACAAGAGGTAGAATGGTTAGGAAACCCTCCATAGCCCGTAAACTCCGCCAAAATACGTGCAATTTTATATTTTTTGCAACTTTTGGAGGTAAACATGGGATACTTAACATGCAACAAGCATATGTATGTAGGCTAAATAACATGCATCTCACATATGTACGAAGGATATTAGTGTAGCAGAGCGGGTACATTAACCAAAAAATGTTTTTTTAGAAGGAAACCTCAACAATATGTTTGGCAGAGTATGAAAATGGATGGGCAAATGTCTTGGATGCATAGATGTGGCATTTTTGGACTATAACAAAAGGGACAGGAATTAATCTTGGATTTTTGCGAAGATGATTGGCTTGAATGTTAATTTGGCTCAAGAATGGAGAATGTACATTCATGGTCTTAATTATTATGCTATTATGTTAAATGATGAAGAGGATTAGTTAGTATGGTCTTGGAATGGCGATACTGGGATTCTCACTACAAAACATGGGTGGAAGGTGTTAGAAAAACAGGACCGCGGAGCAACAAAATAAAACAAATGCAGAAACAAAACACAGAAGACACGCAATACAAGAGAGACATAGATTTACGTGGTTCACCCAGTGTGGGCTACGTCCACCAGAGAAATTGCCAAGTCCTTCCTTTATTATTATCCAGCAAATGAAGGGATACAACCTACAACAAAACCTGTTGTAACTTCCTCTTCTTTCTCTCACAATATCCTCTCTCATAATACAATATTCACCATCATCCATAGCCACAATACATTTCCCTCATAAAAGAGGGTTGCCTTCTAGGGCAAAAAACCCTAACATAATCTCTACCGTTAGATCTGCGACCTTATAATGAACGGTCCAGATTTA
>ML810477.1:0-31409 GCA_009831015.1 Picea engelmannii | reverse complement strand
CTTTTACAAGGCAATTTTTGCTTCGGGAGCTTCACCCCCGAACCCCTGCTTTCCCCCAGACCCCCCAGCCGGGGGGATAGCCCCCCCGGATGCCGCAGAGGGGGTACCCCCCTCTGCACTCCCCCGCGTGGAAGAGTGTACATACTTCTGGGGTGTAAATACTTCATGGGGTATAAACACGGCTGAAAGCAAGGACCTCTGAATCAAAAAGATAATCAGGCTCCACAACCAACAAAAGGCTCTTGTTTTTTTGAATGAAGATGAAGGAAATAAATGATGGTGTCATGTTGTATGGAAATGGCATTGTCATATTAATACTAACATTTTTGTGTGGTTATTTCTAGCCAAGAAGGTATTGATCTGGGATAACGAAAAAAGGTGGGGTTGGCAAGGTCCCAATAGGTGTGCTCCGTGTGAACAAGATGAAGAGTTGATTAAACATCTTTTTGTTTCATGTCCTATTGCAAAGCTAGTGTGGCAATAAGTGTTGTATTCCTTGGGTTGTATGGGTTCTTGGAGTGCAGACACATTTGATCAATGTTTTTGGTATTTGGTTCATGATAACAGAATTAAAAAATATGAAGGGTTACCAACTTTCATTACTTGGGGCATATGGTTACATAGGAACTTTGAGTTATTTGAAGGGGTCAAGAGGTGTACCGTTGTAGTGAAAATATGATTCGAGTTTCATATGGTGAACATCATTGTAATGTTGGACCTTCTAGGAACAATCCAAAACACTACCCATCTTTCAATCCTGATCTTCCCTAGAGTTACTTCAACAATGCTTGTCAAGGCACGCTAGAGATTTGTGGAGATGGTATTGTTATCCATCTTAGTTGTGATCATTATTTCTAGCTTAAGTTTGGATCTGGTCATGGTACTAATACATGTGCAGATTTAGTGGCAATTTGGGCTTTATTAAAATTTTCCTAGGACAAAGGATCGTGTGATCTTCAAATAGCCAGAGATTCAAAGGTGATTATAGAATGGTTTAAAGGTAATTCTTATCTGGAAATCTTGGTGCTTGCTCAATGACAACACATAGTAAGAGAGCTCCAAGAAACTTTTAATTCAGTCCTTATTCATCATATTCGTAGTGAATTTAATACTAGAGCTCACCGACTGCCAAAATAATCTTTAGTTATCTGTTAAGTTCCCAATATAGATCTACAAATATACTTCAAAAATAACCAATAATCTCAACAAAAATAATCCAAACCATTCACCAAAATACTAAACACAAGAAATAGAGAAACCCTTGAGGTAGGGTAACACCATTTATTAATCCTTATGGAAGGATACAACTCCCAATCAATACTTGCTTGCTACAATAAAAATATTCTTCACTATGTTTCATTACATTGCTTACACTTCTTTATATAGCTCTCTATATCTCCTAGGAACCTTCTAGAGAGCCTTCTCACATTTATTACATTTAACTACCATAGTGAGCCTTATTTAATATAGTGGACCTAGTCCACCTTACATTGAATGACCACATTCTCATATATTGAATGACTTCCACCAACAATACATAACCACATTCCCATTGGGTACCTCCCTAGGTACCCCATATTACCTCCCTAGGTATACTACATTATCAATGAATGAACTCTATAGGGTGAGGAGTTCAAAGGGGAGTTGTCGGTGACGATATTCCATGAAGTCTTATTTTGAGGGTGTTATCCAAATAGTTTCATTGACTAAGTCTGTTTTTTATGGTGTTATGTTTCTCTTGGAATGATTTGCAATGATAGTAATTCAACTGAAATGTGTGCAATTATGTCTCAAAGTCTATGAATAGATATTTTTGTCGAATCTTGATCTCATTCAGGAAGAAGTTGTGTTAATTAGAGATCTTTCAAGCATACACATCCAATGTATATTTTGATTTCCTCTCGAAATAGAAAATATACATTTTTTCTCGGAAAGGAAAAAAATACAAGAACAAACCAAACATTCAATAAACCATCAAATCCAAAGCTCCTATAAGAAAAATAGGGAACAAAAAATGTATATTTATATTCAAGATACCTCAATCAACCTTCCCTTAAGAAACTCCCAATAATCATGAGATCATATCGAGCCTGTGGACTACAACTGCTTGACACTCATCTCATGCAAGGAATTGATGTGAACCTGTGCATGGAATTTTCAATTGTTTGGCGAAGGCCGCGTGGCCAAGAGAGGTTATACAAGGAATTTGCACAATTTTCATTACAATATTCAACTAAAGCATAAATCGTGTTCAAGAAGTCTAATGAGGTTAGATCCCTATAATAGATCTTTGGTGTCGAACACAAAAATATGAGACAAATGTCTGTGAAATATTCTCTTCGGTGTCTGATGTAGACATTAATGCTATCCTCCCACCTAAGACATAAATAACAACATAAAAACTCACAAATAGGGCACATGTATATGTTGTAGAAGGAGGGTATCCAATGCTTTTTGATGTTGATGGACGATGAAATGAGATATTCCAACAATTTATGTTCTCTAGAAGGTGTCAATGCTTCTAAATCATTTGTACTCAAGGGTGGTGAAGTGTCTCACTTTTTTATTGGAGTGTAGATTGCCTAAAGTGACTACTCGATGAAGTTAGACCGAGTTTGATTTGAATTGTTTTGCAGAAAGAAAGTGCAAGCTTCAAGATAAGCAAAAGAAATAATCACGATAAATACCCTCTAGAAGGAAATGGATATTGATGCAGCCAAAAACTTTAGAGATGTACACGATGGAGGATCTGTTGCCTGCTTCTACTAAAAAAACAAAAGTTTGTCTATTGCAAGGAGATGAAACAACAATTAAAATCCCATAAAAAGGAAAGAAAAGTTTCACATGATTTTTTGGCCAAGTTGAAACGTTTTACTTGGAATCTCTGTGCGGCATGCTATGGGGCAGTAGGATACAAGCATTGAGGATCATCTAGCTTCCAATTTCTCATGAAATAAAGAGATCAACTTGATAGAAATATATCTATATCCCAAAATCATCTAAACGACGTTCGATTTATTAGTGAAACTAGCGGGAAAGTTGATGGAGACGAGTAGATGAATCTAGCATTGTTCTGGGAAAATTAGTGCTCTTCATGCCTTGAGGAAACAATTATGGAAGCTTGGTTATGAGTTTAATGGAAAGGAATTGGATGATGTTTCTCTGCGGTTCAAAGCCGCTACAAAAGAAAACATTGTCTGATGAAGACTTGGAAGCTTTGATTTTATATGGGTTTCCTTTCCAATATACATTTGATCAATCTGGATGTGACAATGATGTTATTATGTTCTTAATTGGGTGAATGTTACAATTGTCAAGAGGAATACGAGGAGAAGAAAGAACCCTCCTACATTGTGGCTATGCGAAGACAATGATGGTATGTTTTTCTTTGCTGTTGGCAAAGATAATACATATATGCCTATGTCAAAGAACACCCTGTTTATTGCCATATATGTGCAGTTTGAGAAATGTGAAGATGGTGGTCAAGTTTGACCAATCAAGCCCTTGAATGTATGTTTCATCCAAAATTCCCCAAAGTTTGATTTCAGATGCATTTTTGGAGCACGCATAACAACTTTTAGAATGGGGAATTCACCCCATAAGGATTATGGAAGACATGCATGGCTACACTCTCTTCAAAGATTGTTAATCAATGCATCATATGCTAGTTGAGATTGTTGTCAAAATTGTGTTCTTGTTGCAATTTTGGAAAGAAAAATGCGACATTATTAGTGGTTTTCTTTCGGATTCGCTATCATTGCCTTTATTTAAGGGTTTTTTTAGAGAAAGTTTGATTTAAACATGAACAACCTGGGATCGATAGGGAGGATCTTGTGTCGAAAAGGAATTATTGCTTCTAGCATTTAACAAACAATTGAAAACAATTAAGTCGACGATGCATTGGTTCCAACAAGAAAGACACACCATTTCAAGGTATATGATTTTAATGGTATACTAAATACTTGATGTGAGATGAAAATGTCAAACCGAACAAACAAAGTCACATTGAAGCAAATCTCATTTTGAATTCATAGAGTTCAAAGATCCCGTGAATATAATAAAGCTTTTGTAGAGATATGCTTATTTTGGGAAGTTAAGTCAAAAGTCAGTGAAAGTCATTTAAAATGTCAGTTAAGAGATATGTTTGAGGGTCATTGATGTTAGGAGTCAAAGTTGAGAATATTTTTACTAATGCAATGAGTAAAAATTCAAGGAAATTAGAGTTAAGTAAAAGCTCATAGTCATGAAGTCTTCATTGACGTGTAATTTGTTATATGAAGAAGGGTGCATGATCAATGTTACCTGACACCCTAAAAAATTATGTTTAATTCATGTAGTAAGTTGAAATCAACTTAAGAGTCTGGAGCCAGGGTTTAAGCAAAGTTAAAGTCATTTATATTGTCATTGTCAAAGGTAAAGTCATGTAAAATAATGACATTAGAGTGTTAATTAACTTTGTCAATCTAGTGTCACAGTTGTATTGTTGGATGGAGATGTCCCTCCTACAAGAAAACATTGTATGTAGGTATTGCAATGGAAGATTCAGATGAAGAATTATGCAAGAAGATGATCGATGATGAAAGAAGATGTCAAAAGAAAGAATACTAATAAATAGAGAAGACGAGGTTGGCTCCATGACAGAAGTAGATGGTAGAGGAAATTGCAAGCAAGAAGAAGACTAGAGAGAGAATTGTTGGAAAGAAGGAACCCTACAACTATTGAAGCATGAAGAGTAAAGAGTTCAGAGAGGAGGTCCAAGGTGAATAAGGACCATAGTACCAAAAGACTAGGTTCATAGGAAGAGACAACCTAGGTGAGAAATACTTGCAAAGGAAGAATGTGTGCACATTGAGGCTCAGAGGAAGGTACATGATATTGAACATGGATAACAAAATGAAGGGATTATTAGAAGCAAAATGCCACAGAAAGGTGATGCAAACTTCATGACAGATAAAGATGAAGAAAATATGCTCCTAGACATGAACATACGAACAAAAAGGCAAGGGAATATTGAAGAGAAAAGGATAGTGAAGGATAAATTAGCGAAGAAAATGACACAGGAAAACAAACATAAAGAATGAAGCAGCGAAAGGGAAGAGACAAGGACAAGGAAGAAAGTTTGAAGTGGCAAGAATATAAGCTTTCAAAAGAAGGGAAAAACAAAGTAAGGTAAATAGTAAATAGCAACATGTGTTGATGTAGATACAGTAAATACATGAAAGAGACATCCCTAAGCAGTTTAATGGTCTTTGAATAACGTTTTGATGAGAAAATGGTCTTGGTCATATGTTGTAAAATAGCTAGAGTAGCCTAAGGTGTATATGAAATTGTATGTACGTCAGGTAAGCCTGACGAGGCATGTATGTTGTGAAAAATATTACCCTGTGGACATGCTAAGCTCCCCTTTTGACCAAGACCCTTATCTTTGGTCCAAAGACAAAATTGAATAAGTGGTTACTACTTTCTCCATAGATCTAACTCAATCAATCAAGCAAGAGAGAAGAAGAATGTAGTGTACCTTATTGTGACGCGTGTCCTCGCTGCTCCAATCTCTGAGCTTAATCTCCAAGCTCCTCAATGCAATTGAAGTCCTACAAAGACTAACAAAGGAACTCTTCCTCATACTCTAGATGGTTATATAAAGCAACTATATCTATGAATACTGAAATGATAATAGACAAGCAAATGTAGAACACATGAACTAGAAGGGAATATGCCAAGTTTATATTAATTGGAAAGCCAAAAAGAGGCACTTACAAAGCATGCTTGACGATGCAGTAAATTCTCCAAGCTCTTCTCATCCATCCCTTGCATGAAAACCTTGGAATCAAAATGTTGATGCTTCTCCCAATATCAAAGGTTTGACATCTGAATTCTTCCCCCTTCACCTCGAAAATTCCTTCAATATATAGGCTTGAGAGGCTAAACCTCCATGAGAAAATGAGGCAAATGGTTGAGTATGTGGCTTCTTAAGGTTGGTATTTGATCCTAATATGAAGGCATAGTATAGGGTTTGACCACAACAAACCTCATCCCAAGAGAGCTGGTGTAAGTTTTAAACCTGTGAAGTAAAGCAATGCATATATATTCTTAAGTAAAACGTAAATCAATCAATGGCTCATACACATAGTACACAGAGATTTACACTGGAAACCCTTAACCGAGAGAAAACCAACCTTCCTTGGTGCCACACCTTTCAAATCTTCATTGTATTAATTTCACCATTCACCATACAATATATACAAAGTTTTTAGTTATTTCGTAGCTACCAAAACCCTAATCCCTTAATCCGAGATTAATTTAGAAAATCGTTAAAAATAGAAAAAAACACCCAAAAACAAAAAAAAATTGGGGCGTTGCCCCGAACCTCCTCAACTCCGGGCTAACCAGGGGGGCCATACCTGATCCCCTCCTAGGACCCCCCTAGGAAGCACCCGACACACACGACACAAAGAAAGAAGGAATTTGGGATCGTTAAACACAGTTATCGAATTTGATACGCCCACACACACACACACATGTGTAAAGAATATAACGCATACCCAAAATTCTCCCACTTGTTGTTTTATTTGCATCCAGGGGTCCACATGATTATATAGTCAACAATCTAGGGCAACAATGGCCATTGTTACTCTACACCAGGAGAAATTTTCTGTGCTCACATACTTTGTCAATGAATTTGCAACATTCTTCAAAGTGTCAACCTTTTCTAGAAACACCTTCTTTTCTTCAATCATGTCTCTCACAAAGTGATACTGAACATCAATATGATTTGTCTTAGAATGATAAGATGGGTTCTTTGCCAGGAAGATGGCACTCTGACTGTCACAATCTAATCTCACTGCTTGTTGTACCAACCCAATACCTGAACACAATCTCTGTAACCATACTGCTTCCTTGCTTGCATGAGTGGCTACCATGTATTCAACTTCCCATAGTTCCTTGGCTGTAGATTCTCCCGAGACATTCAACAACATCGAATCTTCCAGGCATAGTCGAATAGTACTCCTTGCTCTTCTATCCAACTTCTCCCAATCTTCCTTCGACATACCGGTAGGTGGTGTACTAGTAGGTTGTGTACCAGTCATCTATGTACCATTAGGTTGCGTACCATTAGGTTGTGTACCAAGATCCACAACGATCCATTGTTCTTTGTCTACAAGAAGGTCCTCCATCTTGAGATTCCATAGCTCAAAGTTTTTACCGTTTAAATTCTCTATCTTGATTCTAGAAGAGATTTCCATTCCTCTTTCTACACTCGAATAACAACTACAAAAGCTCCCACTAAACCCAGGTTTATCACAGACCCAAGATAAACTTGATCTATCAAGACCGAGCCAAACCCTCAGCAACAAAGGCGTCCCTCTGGAGAAAAAAACGAGCTCTAATACCACATGTAAGTTTTAAACCTATGAAGTAAAGAAATGTATATATATTCTTAAGAAAAACAAAAATTAATCAATGGCTCATACACATAGTATACAAAGATTTACACTGGAAACCCTTAATCGGGAGAAAACTAGCCTTCCTTGGTGCCGCACCTTTCAACTCTTCATTGTATTAATTTCACCATTCACCATACAATATATACAATTTTTTTAGTTATCTCGTAGCTACCAGAACCCCAATCCCTTAATCCGGGATTAATTTAGAAAACCGCTAAAAAGATCAAAATCCGCTAAAATAGCAAAAACCACCTAAAAAAAAAAATTCGGGGCACTACCCCGGAGTCGAACGCTGTGCGTAACTAGGGGGGGNCCCCCCCCCGGGAAGAGATCGATGCACACGACACAATGAGTGAAGGAATTTGGGATCGTCAGACGCAGTTGTCAAATCTGACGCGCCCACACACACACACATGTGTAAAGAATATAACACATACCCAACAACTGGCCCTTAGGAAAAGGTGGAAAATCCCATGATTTCCTCTAACAAGACTAGAAATCTCCCATAGTGAGATACAAAGCACCATGGCATCCCCTAACCAAGGCCAGAGGAGCATTGGTGCCCCCTCATCCTAGGTAAGGGAATGCCACCGTTCTAAAATGCTAAAAAATGGTCAAAATTTCCAAGAAAAAGGTATGGTTCTGGGCCCCAAATGGTTGGTTTCTTCTTCCAAACTGACTTAGGGATTGTGGCAAATGTATTTCATGGTGTCAAGGGGTTTCGAGACTTGGTAAGGTGCATACGACACTGGCGACAGTGCATGCAACACTTAATAAGGTGCATACATCACTTTGCAACACTTAGGGTGTGACACTCAAGTGTGACATTTTGATGTGTAACAGATGCCCCCTAAAGTGTGAGGTTAGAAGATAAACTGATGGCTGAAACACTTTACAAATTTTTCAATGCAAGGGTGCTAGAATAGGAGAACCTAGCAAAAGTTGCAAACAATCATCAGTCAGTACACATATATGTTCCATTTTCTAGGGAGACATGCCAATGCTCAGAATACGAGATGACTCAAAGCATGGTCGTTGATCAATACACTATGGATCCATGAGAATATTGACTAAGGATATGGCCACTAGAGATACAATGTGGATACATACCTCCATGACATGAACTGATCGCAGCCATGAAAAATACACAATGGAGCTACGAGATAAAAAAACATAGACATGAATCATTACAATGTGGATCTATGTGACATTATACATATAATTAAGATTGCCAGCATGGTGATTATATTGAAACCTTTTACATGTTCAAATGATCTCCATCACGGCCTAGGAAAATAACATAACAAAGAGAGCACCCAACTGAGGGTCTTCATCCCAATCCCGACACGGTATGAATCTAGCCATGTGAATGAATGACTTGATGTCAAACATAGTAGAAACCACTTGATTACCATCATTGAGGCATACCATTAACAAGTGCGAATGAAATCACTAATGATGATAATGAATCCCAAGGTACCTTTAGTGGATTCCATCGAATGCGAATAAATGAGTTGAGGTCGAACATTCATGGAATCATCCGATGATAGGTCAATGATGTAAACCTACCATTGGAAGCGAGGAGGCTTGCCATTGAGGCATGCAGGTTCCAAGGTAATAACTAGTTTCTAAGTCTAATTCCCAGATAATGTGTTGAAGTCAACATGAAAAGACTCGTCGAAGGAGGGCCATGATGTATCATCGAGACGAAACTGACATAGGAAAGTGATGTAAGATGGTGGATTGAATGAGTATGGACTGACATACAAAATGGAAACTGGTAATACTAAAGATGGATGGTTTGAAGTGAAAATTCCCTTGAACATAGTGAGGCATGACAAGTGACTTGGAAACATTGAATCTGTTGATATTATGGTAGTTGCTGGAGGTATTTACCTCCACGTGTAAACCTGACGATGATAGAATACTCCGGGAAGCAAGAATAAACCTTAATGAGTTGGCTAATAACCCTAGAAGACTTGTCGGCTCAAGAAGATAATTAGCCTCCAAGAGAAGAAGTCGGCTAGAAATAATAATATATACTGAATAGACAAATACCCAGAATAAGAAGTTGGCCTAGGTAGTGAGCCATAATTAGTATAAATACAGGAGGCCAGTTCTCATTATGGCAGGCAGTCTCAGTATTGCAGAGCAGCACTTGTGCACACTGCAGTTGCCCAGTTTTTGTGCAGGTTTGGAGGAGAGCTGTAGTTGCAGCTAGCAGTTACGCTTGGAATATCTCTTGGCTAGGGTTTGGACTATCTGATCAGCTCTTATTGGTGCACTATCCTTGGGGAAAGGTGCACTACCCTTTGTTTGGCTATCTAGCCTAGGGTTTTCTTCTGGAGTGATTCTTTGTCAAGGTTAAGGTGCTTGGAGGGTGGCTTTAGCGTATGGTTGGGTGACAAGGGTATTGTCAATGGTAAAACGAGAAAAATCCTTCATATTCTAATAGGTTATGGGCCCACACCTCCTTCATTCAGTCTAACCACTAGAAGGAAACATAGCCGTGAGGATATTAAGCTCGTTGAAGAACTGTTGCTAGGGTTTCTAGCAGGAGCAGTCACCATAGCACTGTCACTAGGGTTACTAGCTGGTGCAGTTACATAAACCCTAATCCTCTTGTTGAGGCACCTTAGGTGAAGGGATTGACCTAATCTTCGGATAGATCAGTGTGCCTTAGCCTAGTGCATCTCCTGGTACTCTCAGCAAGCCAAGACGTCAAGTTTGATTTTTTGGTCAAAACTAGGGTTTGACCAAGTCAAAGCAACCATGACCTATTTTATGAAGTCAGAGAACAAGTTAGATGGAGCCTCTAACTTCATAGCGTGGAAGACAAGGATTGACCTCATCCTTGCCAAGAATAAAGTGTTGGATATCGTGAAATGAAAGATCGTAGAACCAAAGTTTGAAGAAGGAAAAGAGAAGGAACCACATAACGTTGTAGTTATGGAGGAGTTCAAAGACGGTGACATCAATGCCATGACTATCATAGTGGACTTTATAAAAGACCACTTGATACCCTACATCTCCCATCTTGACTCATCAAAGAAGATGTACGATGCCCTAACAAACCTCTTCTCAGTCAGAAACATTGGACAAATAACGAGTCTGAAGAATGAGCTCTGTGACATGAAGATGAATGATGATGACAACATAACATCATACTTTGTGAGAATCTCTCAGTTAAGAGATCAACTACAAGCTATTGAAGAGATAATCTCAGAGAAGGAATTGGTAAACATAGTAATCAATGGTCTTCCCAAGACATGGGATGCATTTGCCGCAAGCATGAACACAAGGAAGGAGTATCTGACATTTGAAGAACTTTGGACTTCTTGTGCTCAAGAAGAATCAAGGATCAGTGAAAAAGAGAAACCCCAAAAGAAGTATGATGATCAAGCCTTCACAACAAGATTCAAGAATTTCAGGAGCAAAAAGAAGTTTGGTTCAAGGAGGAAGACAAATCAAGAGAAAGATATTTCAGAAATACAATGCTTCAACTGTCAAAAGTATGGTCACTACAAGAATCATTGTCCCAAGCTAAAGAAAAGGAAGGAAAAACATGAAGCATTAGTTGTCGAAGAAAAGGAACCTACAAAGAAGACCAAGCAGGATGAAAGAGACTTCTTCTTTTGAAGGTAACAATACTCTTCTTAGTTCTTGTACATATATTGTTTGCATAATCTCTATACATATCTTGTATATCTATCTCTTAGAAGATAAGATGTTCCAATAAGAACTATACCTATGGAAGAAAAACAAGATAAGGATTGCTATCATTATACAAGTCAGGATGAAATACATAAAGAAAATCATGTGGAAGCCATTACAAGAGACTTAGAAGAAGCAAGACAGAAAGAAGTCAGCAACCAAGAGGAAATTGGAGAAAGACTTATAACACTTTGTAGAAGAGAACAAGGATGCAGATGGAACCATGGACTCTCCTAGATGGAGGGAGCCGAATATACATTACCAAGAGCATGCATGAAGCAAGGATTAAGAGGGAGATAATCCAATAATCCATTGAAGATGATGAAGTATATAACCATGGTAGCAACCATGAAAGGCAGTACGTGTTCAGTTTGAATCTAGAAGAAGACTTCTTTGAAGAGAAGCCTTAAAGTATACCTAGTTGTCCATCCACATCTGTGATCCTATAATGAAAGGAAGAAGTGAAATCTTTAGGGCATGGAATCTATAAGAAACTCCATGGACCCAAGAACTAAATGAAAACATAAGAAATAACATGAAGATTCCAAGAAAAGAAAGAGAAGCCAGAACAACCAGTCATTGCATCAAGAATCACAAGATTGTCAGCCTGATATGAACTCAATAAAAGAAATCAAGTAGAGGAACTGAAAGTCGTGATGAAGAACAATGTATGGAAGACTTATGAATGAAATCATTGCGAGATCTAGAACTAGAGGTTCTCCCAGATGGAGGGAGAAGACTATGATGATTACTTGTTCCAGTAAACCAGACATATCTCTACATGAGTCATTATATCATCTGCAACATCCATGAGTTGGAGTTCTACATCAGATAAATGCAAAGACTAATTGAACAAAGAGTGTATGAAGAGCAACCTCAAGAATTTGAGGCATACCAAAGAGAGACCCTTGTATGCAGATGGAAAAAGATACCTCGGTGGAGAACCTCCAGTGCACAGCAGAAGCGTGGTGAATATTTTCTATAACAGAGATATTGTATCAAGATGATTACTCAGTAGATCAGATCTCATGATGACAGAAGAAGTGCCAAATGGATATATTCCAGTTTTCCAACAATGATATACTCTATTGATCAGAGCTACATGAAGCCTTCAAAGAAAACCAATGTTCCAGACCAAAGTACATTTGAAATCAAGCATTACATTATCTGTGATGAAGTCCAGAAAGGAGAAGGTGGTTCTCCAATACATATCTCCACATATGAGAAGATAAGCAGACATTTTGGTAAAGCTTCCATCCAAGATGAAAGAGTTTGCGTAGTCAAGCTGGAGCTCGTGGAGAGGAATTCCTTATTGAAAGAGGAAGAGATGACTCCCGGGTTGGGAGGGAGCACTGATATGTATTGATTTATGGACAATCATTTTTCAGTTCGAAAAATGGTCTAGGATGAACAGTTTCCTTTCCAGTTCGGAAAATGGATTGAGATTTCTAACGGACAACGATTTCCCATTGTGGTTAACATGGGAAATGGTCCATATTGTTGATGTATCATAGACAACGACTTCCCATTGTGGTTAACATGGGGAGTGGTCTAGGGCAGTCTCTCTTCTTGAGGGTTACTTAAGAAGACTGACCCACCTTGCTAGACAATGATTTCTCATTGTGGTTAACATGAGGAATGGTCCGTTTTGGAGGTTGATACAAGACAGTCTTTTCCTCTTGTGGTTAACAAAGGAAATGGTCCAGACAATCATTCCTTAGGGTTTAGACATTCTCTCCAGGGTGCACTTTGATTAGCGTAGGAGGAATGGCCTAGGGTGGGGAATGGTCCAGGCTCATCAATCAGGGACAAACATTCCTTAGGGTTTATACATTATCTCCAGGGTGCACTTTGATTAGTGTAGGAGGAATGGCCCAGGGTGGGGAATGGTCTAGACTCAACAATCAGGGACAAACATTCCTTAGGGTTTATACATTCTCTCTAGGGTGCACTTTGATTAGTGTAGGAAGAATGGCCCAGGGTGGGGAATGGTCCAGGTTCATAAGACATGACAATTATTCTTCCTTTCTTGAGAAGAATAGTCCAGATATCTCATTGTTCTACTCTAAGGGCATATATTCTTTCAGATCTCATAGATGTGAGTGAAAGATTGGCCCAAATGATTTAGTTTATGTCATAACATTGTTTCTGTGCAGGTTGATATAAGATGATTGCTATGAATATTATATGACAATATATGTATACTACTGTGGTGGATGTGTTCCATTGTTCGTGACTATACGTTGTTGATCAAGTACTTGTGTGTTACTTGGTGTGGTAGTGTACCACTGGATTGTAGTTATGTACTACTATGGATAGACACAACTGTGCTCTATTTTGTTTCGATTGCCTTGAAGAATATCAACAATATTGGAAATTATTATCAGTTAGATGGATAATCAAAGAACAAAAATTTCCCATATGGAAAATGGTTCAGAGCATTTACTCTTCTAGATTAGAAGAATGGCTCTTGTATCACTTTGTGGAGTGAGAATCATGTCTGATTACTCAGATAGAGTATGGTTTCAAGAGCTGATGCAGCTGATGACATTGATGATGATGATGGTGCTCATGATCTAGTCTATACAACTATGTTGATGCTACCGGGTGAATGGTATGTTTTTTGTGCTCAAGACCATTACCTGTAATACCTCCATAGCTAGGAGGGAGTGTTGATATTATGGTAGCTGCGGGAGGTATTTACCTCCACGTGTAAACTTGACGATGATAGAATACTCCGAGAAGCAAGAAGAAACCTTAATGAGTTGTCTAATAACCCTAGAAGACTTGTCAACTCAAGAAGATAATTAGCCTCCAAGAGAAGAATTCGGCTAGAAATAATAATATATACTGAACAGACTGATACCCAGAATAAGAAGTCGGCCCAGGTAGTTAGCCAAAATTAGTATAAATATAAGAGGCCAGGTCTCATTCTGGCAGGTAGTCTCAGTATTGCAGAGCAACACTTGTGCGCACTGCAGTTGCCCAGTTTCTGCGCAGGTTTGGAGGAGAGTTGTCATTACAGTTAGCAATTATGCTTGGACTATCTCTTAGCTAGGGTTTGGACTATCTGATAAGCTCTTATTGGTGCACTATCCTTGGGGAAAGGTGCGCTACCCTTTGTTTGGCTATCTAGCCTAGGGTTTTCTTTCAGAGTGATTCTCTATCAAGGTTAAGGTGCTCGGAGGGTGGCTTCAGCCTATGGTTGGGTGACAAGGGTATTTTCAATGGTAAAACGAGCACAATTCTTCATATTCTAACAGATTCGACGAGTACCAAGAACATAATGTGATGGCAATAAGAACTATCTTTGACTGAAATGAAAAAGTATGATGAAACATGGAATTGTTATGAATCAGAGACAAGCATATTACCCAACTGTAAGATGAGACACAAAGAAGTGCCATGTTCAAGGGCGACAATAGCTGCCATAAAGGATTCCAAAAAAGTAGACTCACTTCGTTAAGTCCCCCCCCCCCCCATCATGATTGATGAGTACCTCTTTCTTTTTTAAGGAGCTTGAGGAGGATAACAAATGCTCAATATAGCTCATCCTTTGGATGAGTCCCTCGACATATGTTTAACGAACTTGAGGAAGGAGGGGTTCAGTCCTGTATGGGTCCTAGAGATTGGAATCACATAGGTCCATCGATGCATAGTTTTACAAGCCCAAATAAGGTAAAACCAATGGTTTTTCACGTTTAGAGAGTCTGAAAAGAATTTAAAGATGAATCCATGGATGAATTTTTTGTAAATTTAGTCTCCCAAGCTTGAAAAAAGTGTAAAACAATACAGGGGAGAACTCTTGTAGTGATGCTTGACTAGAGTATTCATTTTTGTAATTAGTCTCGCGAGGCCAAAAAAGAGATAAAATACCACTTGAAAGACGCCCTTTCAAACCTTTTAATGAGTGTGAAAGGAAGTAAGCTCACTCGACAATGTTTTCCTGTTTAGGGACTCTGGAAAGAGGCTGAAGGAGACTCCAAAGAGTTCAATTTTCATACAGATTTTACGAGTCTGAAAAAATAGATAAAAGTATACTCGGTAACCTATTATCATGTTTTAACAAGCACAAGAAAGAACAAAGACCGAGCTTGGTAACCTATTCTCATGTATTTATGATCATGAGAAAGAACAAAGACTAATCTTGTTCTAGAAAAAACTACTATGTTACGATGGGAATGACCCCCAAGTAAGGATCACTTCTAGCAGTGTGTTTCTCTAGAGGTATTTTCCCCCCATTTTATTTGATAGAAGCTAGTATCTTCGCTTGAGATGATGTCCAGAAAGTGGATACCTACCCCCCAAACATCGTTTCATCTGGTGACTCTTCTTATTTCCTCATTTAGACATCTAGTTACGAAAATGAATATTTTCACTAGGCGGAGGAAAATAAGCTTCAATTATTCGATCCAGAGTGAGACTTGATTCAAATGGAGGGGGTTCTGTTTCATTTTTTAACGAGCTTGACAGAGATATTGAACTATGTTTGTAAGCGTCTGTTTCATTTTTTAATGAGCTTGGCACATGAAAAGAACTATGCTCGTTATGACCATATACTACCAAAAGATCAAGTGATTCTAGGGATTGCCACACCTGAGTTGAAATCATATTTAACATGGAAACCTATGGGGTGGCAGGAGAAGGTAAATGAAAACCCCCCTGTGAGGGAGGAAATTTAAGGATACCTACTCCTACACTCTAAATACTAGGCTGTCCTAGAAAAGGGACATTATTTGTTGCAATAATGTGGAGATCTGGAGTTACATAGTCTAGTTGGTCGATAGTGATAGTTTTTTCTTGATGGGGAAATCGTAAAATACGAAACATCGAATATGTGATGGAAATCATCGCATAGAACCAACTACGACCAAGTAATAAATTGTAATCCAGGGGAACATTAACTACTTCTGTATCGACCGAAATAGTCTTACCCTTCAATGTCACAACAAAATATTGCAAGATTCCTTGAGGTTGGAATCCATGTCCATCAAACAATTTCAAGGTGGTAGGAGACAGGGCAAGTTTAGGAGAACCAAGGGCTCTCCAACAAGGCAAAGACATGACATAGGTGGAAGCTTCCTCATCCAAAATAGTGCGATGGATGTTCTTTCCACCCACCAAAATTTGAATTTGGAATGCTAAGAGGTGGGAGAGCCTCTCCTTAGAATAGTCTAGATTAAATGTAATTAAATTCGACTACTCAGGATCCATAGCTCCAATGGATGACAACAAGTTTCTACGTTGACTTGGATAGTGTTGTAGAATTTTGAGGGCTAACATAGCACAAGGTGCCTGCACCAAATATTCAATGATATTGTAGTTTTGGGCAGCACAAACATTTGGATTAAATTTCTCTTTTTGAATTACGCTCTTGGGAGGGTGCAACACTGTGTCAAAAATTCGCTTCTCAATCTGAAGAGGATTGGAAGATGGAGGATGAGTGGATGTGGAGAGTTGATCGACATCCTTTCCATTAGCTTGATCACCTAGAGGAGTATCATAAGTATTTGATCAAGTCATTACATTAACTGCCTTAAACATGTACACCTAAGAGGCGCTTGTGGAAGAATCCCCATGGTGGGAATGACTTGTGTTTCCCCCTTGAAGAGGGGCAGGGTTCTGTGCAACCAGATGTTGTTGCTGAACTAGTTGGGAGGTACCCTTCAGAAATTTAGTGACAACCTCACGATGAGGGCAATCTTTTTTGTAGTGGTATTCCTCACAGATCATGCAAGGAAACTTAGCCTTCCTATTCAGTTGAGTATCAACAATGTTTGTAGTATCCCGCTGGTCAGAATATTTATTGGATTTACCCTTATTTTTCTTCTTACCTCCTGGTTGGTGAGATGAATTGGATTTGATTGCATTCACCTTGAAGGTTTGAGCAGGAGCATAAGTAGTTGTGGTGTTTGGAACGAAAGATGGTTCTGGAGCAAGTCTTGTCAGATTGTTCGACGGACGAGGAGCATTAGGGATCATATCGTAAAGTGTGTCGGACTAAGAATACACCAAGTCCAAATACTGCACATGGATGATAGCCCATTCCTCAGTAACACCATTTCCCATAGCAACATCATGGGAAATGGGAGGTAAGAGCGACTTTGTAAACCAATCCATGAGAAGTTGGTTTGGAATTAGAGCCTTAATCAACTGTCTTCATCATCTCCACTCATGAATATGATCAGATATGTGAGTGGAAGAGGATTTCCAGAGTGAGGTCAAAAGTTCTGTACTAGTCTCGTATCGTATAGGAAACTGAAAATGTGTCAAGAAATCCATGGTAAGCGAATTAAAGTCAACAAAGGAGTTATGCAGAAGATCAATATACCATTTCGCTGTTGCACCTGTAAGTGTTCTCTGAAAAATTCTAAGACAGATGGAATCATCCATCAATGAGTTGAAAGAACACCATAAATGGAAAGTCATAACATGATTTCTAGGATATTCCCTAAGTTTTCCGTCGAATTTTGGGATGTCGAACAGTAATTTGGCAGGGATGGTGGGCCAAAACAGGGCATGTTGAATGGGATCGTTTGTTAAACATGATAGATATGGCAGATCTAATGTAGCCAAGAATGGAAGCTATCGGTTAGTGTGTGGATACTAGTGGTAACCATATGCATGGAAACACCAGTAGGACTAAATCCAAGTTACGACAAGATAGAAAAACTAAATGGCCCTCCCATATATGGTGGTTGCCTGGGTTGTCCACCCATGAAAGGTGGTTGACCTGATTTTCCACCCATGAAATGTGGTCTCCCTAGTTGTCCACCCATGTGTTGTGACTGAACAGATGGACCTCCTATGTACGACGACTAACTTGTTGGTCCCCCCATGTATGGTGGTTGAAAGGTTTGTTGCATCAGAATCACGAGGTTCACGAATTGATAGCGAAAAGTTCCTTGCTGAGGAATGTCCGCTGGATTGGGTTGACCCCACAAAGGGTTAGAAACTCCTGGAAATGGTTGTCTAGGATACATGCCAGTGGTATTATGGATATAAGGACTTGCAGGAGTGGCTTGGTCCCAGGCTTGTTGATGTTGCAACCATGTAGGTTTCCCCCTAGTAAAAAGTTGCCCTGCAACTGAACCTCCCATTGAAGATTGACCTCCAATGCAGGGTGAAATCATATACAATGGTTGAGATAGAGGCTAAGTAGCTTGTGTAACCATGGTTGTGTGAAAGAATTGACTACCTACCATCTGACCAATGGAATGACCAAGTAAAACACTTGGAGTGTGCATATGTGGAAATAATGAAGAAGGATTATTACCTGACCCATGTGCAAAGGGAGATGTGTGCACAAGTTGTTGAGTTGGGGTTACCTGGGTCACAGATGTTTCTGGTAAAGAAGAAGCACCAACAATAGCAACTTCAGGAGTTGTGAAAAAGATAAATTCTCAAGTCCTTCGGGAAAACCAAAAGATGTTGGGTTCACGCCAAAAGATTGTGTACTGGTTGAACCGAGTGGTAATTTGTAAGAAGAATAAGCATCAAAATATCTCGTGGATGGTGGATCAGTGAGTGTCAGGCCAAGTGGATCAATAAAAAGAGGATTCACATAATATGCAAGGATTTCTATGAAGGTTGTGACCGACTCTTCTACGTGATGGCCACTTCCAAGAGCTATGCTCTCGGTCTCAACAGTTTGATCTCCGATCAATTCCTTTGTAAGAAACATTTTGTTGAGGTTCCCGAATGTTAGGTTCCATACCTTTTATACTGTGAAATCTCTGATCCTAAGGCCGACTACGAAATTCAAATAAACAAACTCTTAATAAAACTAAAAGAAATCAACCAAGAAAAAACAAGCTTAACGATCTTGTGAAGATGGGATATCAAGCCGCCAATGAAGAAGGGAGAAGCAGTTACCCCGACCTCCACATAACAACCCTTCTCGATGCAAGAAACCCTCACTTTCATAGGATCACCCTCCAAGGGTACTGAAAGTGTGATACGACATCTTCCCCAGGTACCGTGGGAATCCCCCCACAGTCACCTCTGTAGATACCTAGGAAAGGCCACTAAGGTTACCAACTCGCAGTCAGCCTCTGGGCGGGTACAACTAAAGTTGGGACTGAACGTATGGGAATGGTATCAAACTCTGAAATTCTTCTAGAGGACTGAGGACAAGTGTAAAAGTAGACTCTAGGGGACCCCGAATGGATTCGAAGTTCACGAAGTACCGAGACCGAATGAATTAGTGACACTTTAGGAAAAACCCCCGGTATACGATATGTTTGCTACGATTGGTCAAGCTTTGGAGGGGTAACCTCCACCGCTCTTTCGCACGTGACTTCGTGTTTATCCCCTTTGTGAGAGGGGTTTCTCGACTATGCTTATACAAAAGTGTGATTTGTACACTCTTTAGTGATCTACAGTCTGTTTAGTAGTCTTGGACGATTTACTCACTTTTCCTAGTCCAATGACCCTAATCATGTGCTATTGTTGGTGTGATAAAACAAAAAAATGTTCTAGTTGATTTTATTAGTGCCTGGTTGATTTTAATGTCTTTTAACTCAAAGGTTCACGGAGATAAAACTGATGATGTGTGAGAGACTCGACTCCAATAGAATGCAAAAGAATGAGATGTAGTTTGTTCTTTTCAATGAATTTTATGTATGGGAAGGTGAAGAGTTATATTCTTATAAACACAAGAAAGAACTAAAAAATATGCAACTTTCTATTTTTGATATCAAAATGATGCCAAAATACCAAGAAAATGTTCTCGAAAACCGAAATGCACATGCAAACCTATCTCTTTTTCCAAACATGTACCAAAAGAAATTTCCTAAAGAATGCAAAAAACTCTTTGTTCGATTATGTATACAAGGAGATATGCAAACTTTTATGCTTCTTAACTTTCAAATGGAATGAAAGAGATCTATGTTTGACATAAAGAAATACAAGGCAAAAAAGCAATCAAGCAAAGCACACTCAAAATGATGAGAACTGAAAGAAACAAAGTGTGAGATAACTTGTTCAATCAAGGATTCAAAAATGTGAAAGCGAAAGAAGACAAACACTCATGAAAATCCTAAAAAAATGAGCAGCAAGAAACAACATTCAAGGTTGGGTTGTGGCAAACAAGAGAGTTATAATCATCCAGAAAAGAGATATGTTTCAATGAAGACAAAAAGGCTCAATACCAAGCAACCTTTGCAAACCCTAGTTGATGAATACTCCTAAACAATTAAGCAATTTGAAATCTTTGCAAGACGAAGATCAGATAACTGAAAGGCGAGATGAACTAAGGGATCTTGTTAACCCAAGGGGATCACAACTAAGAGAAATTTACAAAATCAAATAAGGAAATGAAAATGAGTGATGAATGTCAATTTCTCAATCAAACAAATTCAAACACCAACTAGTAGACTCTAGGCAAAAATCCCCTCAAAAGCAGACTGAGAAAAGTAGGGCAAAAACTAGCAAATGCACCTAAAAAGGGAGACTACCTCCCTTGTTCTCAAAGAGACAAAGCGCTATGGCACCCCCGAGGAGGCTTAGGGAGAGTTCTAGTCAACCAATGGTTCCCCTTAGGAGGCTTAGGGGGAGTGCCAGTCAAGCTAATTGTGCCCTGGTGTGAATTGTAGGGGAGTGCCAGTTTATGAAAAAGCTCAAAAATGGATTCCACAAGCTCAAACTCAGCAGAGACTCATTCAATGGCTCTGTATATTATTCAATAAGGAAGAGTGAAGGGGAAATATATCAGCATGAAGCATCAAATAAGAAATATCTAATCACAAGCAAGGGATTCAAGACAAAACAAAGGAAAGACTAGTCAAAGTCCTTCCCCAGCGGAGTTGCCATTTTTCTATTGTGAGAAATCTTACCCTGCAGACAAGATAAGCTCCCCTTTGGACCAAGACCCCTATCTTTGGTCCAAAGACAAAAGTGAATAAGTGGTTACTACTTTCCCTATATATCTAACTCAATCAATTAAGTAAGAGAGAAGAATAATGTAGTGTACCTTATTGCGATGTTCGTCCTCGCTGTTCCAATCCCTGAGCTTGATCTCCAAGCTCGTCAATGCAACTGAAGTCCTGAAAATACTAGCAAAGTAAATCTTCCTCCTACTCTAGATGGTTATATAGAGCAACTCTATCTATGAATATTGAAACGACAATGGACAGGAAAATGTAGAACACATGAACTTGAAGGGAATAAGCCAAGTTTATATTAATTGGAAAGCCAAAAAGGGGCACTTACAAAGCATACTTGACAATGAAGTAACTTATCCAAGCTATCCTCGACCAGACCTTGCATGAAAACCTTGGAATCAAAATGTTTATGCTTCTGCCAAGATCAAAGGTTTGATATCTGAATTCTCCCCCCCATTCACCTTGGAAATGCCTTCAATATATAGGCTTGAGAGTCTACGCCACCATGATAAAATGAGGGAGATGGTTGAGGATATGGCTCCTTAAAGTTGGGATTTGATCCTAATATTAAGCCATAGTCTAGGGGTCGACCTCAACAAACCTCATCCCAAGAGAGTTGGCCCTTAGGAAAAGGTGGAGAATCCTATGATTTCCTCTAAAAAGACTAGCGCTCCCCCCAATGAGAGACAGAGTGCCATGTATTCTCCTAAGAAAGTATAGAGGAGTGTTGGCACCCCCTCAACATGGGTAGGGGAGCACCACCCTTTTAAAATGATAAAAAAAGGTTGAAATTTCCAAGAAAAAGGTATGGTTTCGGGCCCCAAATGGTTGGTTTCTTCTTCCAAACTGACTTAGGGATTGTGGAAAATGTATTTCATGGTGTCAAGGGGTTGCAACACTCATAAAAGTGATTGTGACACTTGGTAAGGTGCATACGACACAGGTGACAGTGGATGCGACACTTAACAAGGTGCAGACGTCACTTTGTGACACTTGCGACACTTAGGGTGTGACATTTTGATGTGTAACAATGTATCCCCCATAATTTGATGTAATGAATGGTTTGTGAAACCACTTGTTATGAGAAAGAACTTTCTGAAGGAAATGAAGAGTGGCTAGTCAAAAGGAGAAGCTCAATTATGGGGAAAACCACCGATTTGAGGCAGTGCACGACCGACAGAAGATCTAAGGCAACCAAAGATATTTCAAATCATGAAAAGGGGACTTGAGTAGTTGAGTATGAAAGGGAAATTGCAAGTTATGAAAAATGGAATTGAGTAGTTGAGTATGAAAGGGAAATTGCAATTTATGAAAAATGAACTTGCTTGGAGAAAATTGTCAAACAGAAGTTTGCGAGATGACAGGGAACTCATGGACAAGAGTCCATGAAGAAGTTTTTGTTCCTTGGTAATCTTATGCAGGAGCATCGAGAGCATGGTTACAGGTAAGCCAAAAACCCAGGATGAAGATGGTGATGATGATCATGATGATGCAGAGGGAATACAGGTATAGGTACACATACATGTGACATAAGAATGGTTGATGAACCATATACGAGAAGAGGTTTCCCAGAGAACCGACAAATACAATGGTTGGAAACCCATGTACTCTAGTTGATGGTAATATTTTTATATGGATTTCAGCAAACATTGTTTATGTATGCAGGTAAAATATGAAGAAGATAGAGGACGAGGAGGAAGAATACAAAATATCATAGAAGACTGAATTTGAAAATGGGACTAGAGAAGACCGAAGGCGATGATGGCATAATGGGATCACAAGTATTAGTTAAGAGGGGAGTATTATGAAATAACTCCTACATGTGATCATGAATAATTAATAAATTAAATAATGGCTTTCTAATGAGGTAGACTAATTCTAGAATTCTACGTGAGAGTGACCGATGAGGAAAAATGAGTGAAGATAGGGATGGGGATCTGTTGAGAGATTCATGGAGATATGTTGAGAGATTCAAGGAGATATTGTGGAGGAAGTTGTGGAGATATTTATGGATATGGTTTGAACTAACCTTCTAATTATGTAATAGGTGTTATGGTCACGTTTCATTATATAAGGGACCATTTGTACACTAGAGGGTAACACACGAAAATGGTTTTATAATAAAATTTCCCCTTCGGGGTTTGGGAGCATATTTCTTGGTGTCCCTTGCTTTGCAAAATGTAGTTTATATGTGTGTTTATTCTATTGCATCTTTGATTTCATCATAATCATTGTCATGGCCTCATGCCCATTACACATTTCTTTGTGGCCTTGAATGTTACAAGTGAATCTCTAGAACAACATGTCTTGGCTAGGAAACCTGCTTTTCTTAAGCTTCTTCATTATTCCTCGTCTCTGATTGGACTGATGCTTCCCATTTATTTATTTATTTTTTCTCCTTCTTTTATATTATTTTCTCTTGGATGTGATTTCACTTTCAATTATCATATTTATATATTTATATCCACTAGAATTCCATAAACCAACTTTTACCTTTAATAAACATCAATATCTAAATTAAAATTAAATTACATCGATAAAGAAAAAATTAATTTAATTGAACATTATAAAATACTTTATCATCATTTTATTAACTTGACTAAAAGGTATAGAATCAACCTGCACTCGAAGGTGATGGTAAAGTGGCATCGTGCTTTAATGTAAATGAGATGGGCAATAAATTGCGCTCCTATCATCAATCCCCCTCTTCATTTCTTTGATTTTGGCAATGGGAAGGTATTTAAGTCTGAAATGATGTTCACACATAGTAAAGGTGGGATTTTCTTAATGGTTTCTGTGGGTTTCTACCAAAGTCTCTCCTTGGCCAACTTGATAAGGTCTTTGTTGGCTCCATCTCTCAATTAGGTTATGCCTCGACATTTTGGGTCAAGCTTGGTTTTTGTTATGTGTAGTGGTTTGCTCTTAGTTTGTCTTTAGTTCAATGAGTTGTTTCTTCTTCATATTCTCTCTATTTGGTTCATGTTACTCCTCTTAGCTCTTTGATTTTTAATTTCTCTCAACATGGGGCCATGTACACTCCTTTCAATGCATCCTATGCAAAATCTCTAATTTTAGTTGGGTTCAGAGGTAGAATGTTCATCAAATTGAGGACCTACAAGTAACACTTTCTAAATTTAACAATAGGGTGACTTCTCGATTGGAATCTCAACAAGTCAGAAATGCAAGATTAGCAGTAGTCGTGGCTAGCCAAAGCAAGCATATTGAAAATTTGGTTGCAGACCATAACGTGCTTTGTGAGTTGATTCTTGGTCTTGCTAGGAGCTCATATTCCTTATCATCTTTTCCAAAGGTCTCTATTACGTCTATCAGAGTAGTGTTAAAAATTGAAGAAACAATCTAGCAAGTTCAGGGAGAGATGGCATATGAAAATGCATCTCTAGATCTTAATCTCCAGGAAGATGTAAAGAAAGAATATCTCATTGGGCATGTCTTATTTTAAAACTCGTGCTTATTTATGTTATGCAAGGTAGATTTGGTGCTAGGATAGTATATTAGGATTTATAGTTGTAACTTTTTTAGTTATGTTGAAAGAATTGCAAGAATTACTTATCGAGGAGGTATTTTTTTTTGAAAATTTGGGACTTTTAAAATCTTGGATATCAAACTCTTCATTTAAATTTGTATTAAATTGTTATATGATGTAGATACAACATTCTTATAATATAATTGACATTTGTTTCAATTATAATAGTAATGATAATAATAATAATTGGTGTTAAGTGTAGTCTTTTGTGGTTTTAGAATTGTGTGATTTTTATTTCAGCTTAGTAATAACTAGCAACAACCACATTATTAATATTAATGTGTCCATATACACCGATAGGCATATATTTATTACTTGGGTTTAGTAATAACTAGCAACAACCACATTATTAATATTAATGTGTCAATATACATCGATAGACATATATTTAACACATTAATAATGCTTTTATCATATAACTTTTGCAATTTTATCGAGAGAGACATTTCAATGTGTAGATAATATAGTGGTGTATGATCTAGTTTTGTCCCTACTCGACCAAAGAACCATAAATGACTTCAACTACACATGTCTTTGTGTTATTGGGTTGGTCGTAGTTCACTGTAAGTGATCACTAATTGGTGACAGATAAAATCTCATTTTCTCATGATATTATTTCCATAACTTTTCTATTACTTTAATGTGTACAAAGTTTTCAACGACTTTGAATGGGTGTTTCAATGTTGGAGGGATGAATCCTGTGAAGGATTACAAGTATATGGAGCATTTTCACATGTAGTTAGCTTTTGTGATTTTATTGAGAGAGAAATTTCAATGAGCGGATGATATAGTGGTGTATGATCCAATTATGTACCCACTCAACTGAAGAGCCATAAATGACCTCAACCACACCTATCTTTGTGTTATTCAAGATAGTTGAACATTGGACAGACCCATGCTATTTTTCATGCTTCACTGCACAATTTATCTCTGTAAATATGTATTGGAGGAAAACTGGATGCCTGGCAATTTGAATAAGATTTCATATTTGGCAACAATTTAAACCATTACAAGCTAGTTTCTTTGGAATGTTGTGTTTCTAAAAATCTTAAGGCCGATGTATTGCATGAAACACCACTATCAAAAACAACTATTAGAAAAGCTTGTCCTATTGATCCTAGTGACAACTCACTTATTTCCTTATTTTACCATACATTAACTAAACACGGAAATAAATAGAATATCTATCCATAGCTTAAACAATTTATAGTTCTAGAGGTTTAGTTACTTAGTAAGTAGTTTGGACTGACAATCATGGAGAGTGCCTCTGATGTAGAAATCAATAGAAAAGTTCAAGTAATAATTAATAAATTACATCTACCTTACAATAAGTTTATAGACTATTATGAAGAATTTAATGAACAAATGTAGAACCCAGGATTAGCCACATGAATTCATGTAGAAATCGATATAAAAGTTCATGAAATAACAAAAAACATACAACTCATAAGGGAAAATTCAAATGTAGAACCAAGAGATGGTGGCATGAATAAAAAGTGTGATAGTCACATACCCACATCATTCAATATTTTAACAATAGGGTGACTTCTCGATTGGAATCTCAACAAGTCAGAAATGCAATATTAGCAATAGTCGTGGCTAGCCAAAGATAGCATATTGAAAAGTTAGTTGCAAACCATAACGTGCTTTGTGAGTTGATTCTTGGTCTCGCTATGAACTCCTATTCCTTAGCATCTTTTCCAAAGGTATCTATTATGTCTATCGGAGCAGTGATAAAAAATGAAGAAACAATCTAGTAAGTTCAGGGAGAGATGACATATGAAAATGCATCTCTAGATCTTAATCTCTAGGAAGATGTAAAGAAAGAAGACCTCATTGGCCATGTCTTATTTTAAACTCGTGCTTATTTATGTTATGCAAGGTAGATTTGGTGCTAGGATAGTATATTAGGATGTATAGTTGTAATTTTTTTAGTTATGTTGAAAGAATTGCAAGAATTACTTAGCCAGGAGGTATATTTTTTGAAAATTTGGGACTTTTAAAATCCTTGATATCAAACTCTTCATTTGAATTTGTATTAAATTGTTATACAATGTAGACACAACATTCTTATAATATAATCAATATTTGTTTCAATTATAATAGTAATGATAATAATAATTGGTGTTAAGTGTAGTCTTTTGTGGTTTTAGAATTGTGTGATTTTTATTTCAGCTTAGTAATAACTAGCAACAACCACATTATTAATATTAATGTGTCCATATACACTGATAGGCATATATTTATTTCTTGGGTTTAGTAATAACTAGCAACAACCACATTATTAATATTAATGTGTCAATATACATCGATAGACATATATTTAACACATTAATAATGCTTTTCTCATATAACTTTTGCAATTTTATCGAGAGAGACATTTCAATGTGTAGATAATATAGTGGTGTATGATCTAGTTTTGTCCCCACTAGACCAAAGAGCCATAAATGAATTTAAATACACATGTCTTTGTGTTATTGGGTTGGTCGTAGTTCACTGTAAGTGATCACTATTGGTGACACAAAAAATCTCATTTTCTCATGATATTATTTCCATAACTTTTCTATTACTTTAATGTGTACAAAATTTTCAACGACTTTGAATGGGTGTTTCAATATAATTATTGATTTGGCTCTCTACAATGTTGGAGGGATGAATCCTATGAAGGATTACACATATGTGGAGCATTTTCACATGTAGTTAGATTTTGTGATTTTATTGAGAGAGAAATTTCAATGACAAGATGATATAGTGGTGTATGATCCAATTATGTCCCCACTCAACCAAAGAGCCATAAATGACCTCAACTGCACCTATATTGTGTTATTCAAGATAGTTGAACATTGGACAGACCCATGCTATTTTTCATGCCTCACTGCACAATTTATCTCTGTAAAAATGCATTGGAGGAAAACTGGACGCCTGGCAATTTGAATAAGATTTCATATCTGGCAACAATTTAAACCATTACAAGCTAGTTTCTTTGGAATGTTGTGTTTCTAAAAAGCTTAAGGCCGATGTATTGCATGAAACACCACTATAAAAAACAACTATTAGAAAAGCTTGTCCTATTGATCCTAGCGACAACTCACTTATTTCCTTATTTTATCATACATTAACTAAACAAGGAAATAAATAAAATATCTATCTATAGCTTAAACACTTTGTAGTTCTAGAGGTTTAGTTACTTAGTAAGTAGTTTGCACTGACAATCATGGAGAGTGCCTCTGATGTAGAAATCAATGGAAAAGTTCAAGAAATAATTAATAAATTACATCTACCTTACAATAAGTTTATAGACTATTATGAAGAATTTAATGAACAAATGCAGAACCCAAGATTAGCCACACAAATTCATGTAGAAATTGATATAAAAGTTCATGAAATAAAAGAAATTATACAACTCATAAGGGAAAAGTCAAATGTAGAACCAATAGATGGTGGCATGAATAGAAAGGGTGATAGTCACATACCCACATCATTCACAATTACAAGTGGTTCTCTATGGCATTGGAGGGATGAATATTGTGAAGTATTAGAAGAATGTGTAGCATTGCTACGTACAATTAGCTCTGCGATTTTATTGAGAGAGAAATTTCAAAGGGCGGATGATAGTGGTGTATGATCTAATTTTGTCTCCATTTGACCAAAGAGCTATAAATGACCTCAATTGCACTTGTCTTTGTGTTATTCAAGGCATACGAACAATGGATAAACCCATGCTATTTTTCATGCCTCACTACACAATTTATCTCTATGAAAATGTACTAGAAGCAAACTAGATGTTTGGCAATTTGAATAAGATTATCATATTATGAAACAATTTAAACCTCTATAGACGAGTTTTTTTGGGTTGTTTTGTTTCTTAAAAATTTAAGGCCGTTCGAAAATAATGATCATGTATTACATGAAATGCCACTGCTAGAAACAACTATTAGAAAAAATTTGTCTTGTTTCTCCTGGAATCAACACTTATTTCCTTATTTTATCATACATTAACTAAATAAGGAAATAAATAAAATACTTATCTAGCTTAAACATTTTATAATTCTAGATGTTTAGTTACGTAGTAAGTAGTTTGGACCGACAATCATGGATAGTGCCTTTGATGTAGAAATCCATATAGAAGTTGAGAAAATAATTAATAAATTACATTTCCCTCACAACAAGTTTATAGAGTATTATGAAGAATTTAATGAACAAATGTAGAACCCAGGATAGAGTATTATGAAGAATTTAATGAACAAATGTAGAACCCAGGAGTAGTCGCAAGAATTCATGTAGAAATCGATATAAAAATTCATGAAATAAGAAAAAATATACAACTTGCTAGGGAAAAGTCAAATGTAGAACCAAGTGATGGTGGAATGAATAGAAAGGGTGATAGACACAAACCCACATCATTCACAATTACAAGTGGTTCTCTATGTGAGATTACAAGTATGTGGAGCATTGTCACGTGCAATTAGCTTTTGCAATTTTATTGAGAGAGAAATTCAATGGGTGGATGATCTAGTGGTGTGTTATCCAGTTTTGTCCCCATTGGACCGAAGAGCCATAAATGACCCCAACCGCGCATGCCTTTGTGTTATTCAAGGAAGTCGAACAATGGATAGACCCAAGCTATTTTCCATACCTCACTGCACAATTTATCTCTACGAGAATGTATTAGAGGCAAATTGGATGCATGTCAACAAGAATATGATTACCATATTAGGCAACAATTTAAACTTCTACATGTCAGTTTCTTTGGATTGTTGTGTTTCTAAAAAAAAGTTAAGGCCATTTGAAACAATGATCATGTATTGCATTAAATGCCACTATCATAAACAAATATTAGAAAAACTTGTCTTGTTCCTCCTAGTGGCAACTCACTCATTTCCTTATTTTATCATACAATGACTAAATAAGGAAAGGGTTTCAAATCAAAGACTTCCCTAATTTAACATAGAGTAACCAAAAAAAAGGGAGGGATTTCAAGAAAATTAAGCCATTGACACTGCTGACTTCTAACATGGTAAGACTATTTAGAAATTATGGTCTATTGCAACCACATACCTGTAGATTTCGGCCACTCCAATGTTTGTTCTTCCACTCAAATGCCAATTCTCTTGACTAAAAGTGTTGATAGTTCAATCTTTTTTCTTTAAATAGACAAAAAGAGAATTAGTTGAAGAGGACAATTAGCGTTGAATGCCCAACATCCTCCATAATTGTTGTCCTCTTCCACCACTTTCAAGAATTGAATGACCACATCATTGTTAATTGTGTTTATTGTCGCCCCTAATCGTTGTCGCATCACCCCAAGTCTCATGCTCCGCCCAACCAGCCACAAACTATAATTCCATGTTGTGTCCAACCTCCCACAAAATGTAATGCGACCACTACGACAGAGACCTACGACCAATGCAACAAACACCTCTGTGGTTAATTTTATAATTCATTTTTTATTCAAAAACTATAATCACATGCTTTTCTCAACTCGCCACAAACCATAATGTAGCTAGCACTATAGACACTTGCGACCAACACGACAAACACCTGTAGCGAGTGCGACATACACCTCTCCGATTAATTTTATAATTCATTTTTTTTCAAAACTAAAGGATGACGACCTTCAATTACATCTGCAATTTACACTTGTCATATCTCTCCTTTAATCTAGCTAGAAGACTCTTCATCTTCCACCCCCAAACTATAAGAGGTATTTACACCTATTATCATAATTAAAAACATGCATTTTTTCCTTTAAAATTACTAATTTAAATTCCAAAGGCCAAAATATAAGTTATATACATATTGATAAACCAAGTAATAAAATTGTTACATAAAAAAACCCCATATCTTACAAACAAAAATATCTCATACATCAATTTAATATCTAACTAAATTTAACTTAATTTTTTTATTATTATTATATAATAATATAATAATCTATTTTTAAGGTCACGGCTAAGCCACACCAAATTGGTGTATGAGACCCCCTTGTTTGTGGGACAAGGGACCCCCTCCACCCAACAATTTGACTGATAAAGTCTACGAAGGTATACATACCCTACCCCCTCTAGATTTGAACTTATAACCTCTTAAGAGGAAACACATGTTCTTAACCATTACTGACTCTATATAATCATATATATCACTCAATTTTATTTTACTAAAATAAATCACGTCTACATTGATCTACAAACAAAAATATTATTACTTCTAGAATACACATGATCACATATACAAATTGTTGACGGATCTCCTTTATTTATATAATAAAAAATACGTCCTTCAGTGCTGTAACACTATATCGGTTTATAACTTTGTGCATTAATTTTATAAAACATTACACAAAAGAAAAGAGTGTGTAGTCGCTTTAGAGTGCAGATAATCTCGTATTTATTTATAATTACAATATCCGTTCATGCATGTTTTACGTTACATCACGATTTACATTTATCACATGATGTAACAACACTATGAAGATATGCATGTTTTACGTTACATCGCGATATATATATATATATATATATATATATATATATCAATGGCCCACCACTAGAACATGATTACTTATCTCACCAACTCATCATATTCTTCCATGTGCCTATTTTCAAAATATGTCAATCTTACATATCCTCCTATTTTATTAATTAAACATGTTTATTATACAGTATTTTATTCACTAAACATATTTATTATACATTATTTTATTCACAAAACATACTTATGAGTGCCCACACTCACTCGCTTGTACATAGATGCCATAATGCAATAATGGAGTCGTCATGTGCAAATTTTATTTTTCCATTTCATATTTTATAATGCAAGTTC
>ML810476.1:303468-319839 GCA_009831015.1 Picea engelmannii | reverse complement strand
TGATTTACAAAGAACACATACAAAATTCAATGTTGGAGAACATGTTTACCTAAAATTAAAACCCAAAAAAAGGTTCATTCAAATTGGAAAAAAGTTCTAAGTTATCACCACGATATTCTGGGCCATTTGAAGTTCTTTCCAGAGTGGGGCTTGTGGTCTATCAACTTGCACTACCAACCAATTTAAAAGTACACAATGTTTTTCGTGTTTCCTTGCTAAATAAATATGTACATGATGTAACTCATATTGTTAATTGGAATGTGATTTAGGGGTTACCAAAAGGTGAGTTCCAGGTGGCACCACTACACATTCTCGACAAGAAGGAAACTATGTTGCGGAACAAAGCCATCACTCAGGTTAAAGTGCAATAGAGAAACTTTAGTCTTAAGGAGGCCACTTGGGAAATGAAAGAAGCCATGAGGAAGGATTGTCCATTCATGTTCTAGAGCTTAGATGCTCAGATGGGAACACTGAGGACAATGTTCAGTTCAAGGGTGGAATGATTTAATGTTCCTCCATTTACAAATATTTGAGTATGTTAATTTTGGTTATTTATGTTATGAGAGTTTTTGAGAAAAATACTTATGCTAAAATTATATCACCCTAAACATTGGTGATGAGGAATATTTTTGTAATTATTATTTTTATTTTTTTATTTTTTTACTAGAGACAAATTGATTAGAGAATCCAGTTACAAAAGAGTAATTCATTATTCCATGGTAGAGTGAAAAGGGGTATAAACCATCAGATTAAATATTGTCCACGAGGACAAGTGTAAACCTACTCCGAAAGATGTGGGAGGTGAGCGAACAAACTAGCACAGAGTTAGTTTAAGAAGATTCCTTAGGGTTCAAAATGGGACTAACTTTGAAAAATACATAGGCAATCTATTATTTTCTCCTTGGTGAGACAAGGAAATAAAAGTATATAGGAGGTAGGACATTGCTGAGTACTTGTGATGAGGATTTTGAGCTTGATGGTTCTGTGAAAAGGTCAAGCTCTAGTTTATCTAGAAAAGGTTATTGAAATTTTCAGTCTCTATGGAATAATGAATTAGGCTAGAGGGTGATAGGAACAAATAATTTAGCTATTCTGGTCTATGGTTGGGAGAAACTGAATTTTTTACTTAGTTTGTTCCTAGAATTTTTGTAGTAGACCCATATATGTTATTCTTGCGTATTCTCATCAAATAGTAAAGAAAGATAGTTGTATTAGAAAATATTTACTATACATTGTAGAACTGGTTTCATATGTTATTCTTACTTATTCTTATCAGATAGTAAAAGAAAGATAACAATGATATAAAATATTTACCATTCATTACATAACTGGTTAAAGATTCAAGTATATATATTTATGTGTTCTCGTTAATAATTTTTATTGTAGGAAGAGATGTCATATCATGTTTTCTTATACCTAGAAAAGGCATACTTGTGTATTGTTTATCAGTAATTCAAAGTAAATAAAGATATTCATACGAGGTTCCTAGTATAGATTTAAATACCACAAAGAAAATGTATGCAGACATAGTATACTTTTATTTCAAATATAGAATAATAAAACTAGAAAAACATTTTGGAAATATATTTTGATAGTTTTGTAATAGAATATTTGGTTTATAAGTGTTAAAAATAAGAAGAAAAGATGAAAATAATCTCTTTATCAATGTAGTAAAAGAACAAAAAATACTATATGCATAGAATATATGCTAGCCACTATTATACAACGGTTATCTTGTAGAGAATATATCTTATTTAGAGAAAAAAAAAGAATAAACAATAAGTATAACAATAATCTTGCATCTACCAGAGGTAAAGATTGCATGATACACAATAATATGAAATGAGTGTAGTATTCATTCAAGTCTAGTGTTTAACCAGAAAGATCAGCTTGTCTTATAGAATACTATGTTGACTAAGTATAGTAAATCTTTGCAAGGTAAATGAAAGAAAAATATTAAAAGAGTTTTTTTAAGAATATAAATGTAAAAATAATTATCATAATATTTATATAAAATATTTCAAGGGTTTCCCTCAAAACCCTAGACCACAGTTGTGGTCACATGAGATAGACAGTTTGAGATAAAGTATAGCATCAACGAAACCCTCACCATGATACATGGAGTCGAGAGACTTGTTATTAATTAGGAGTCTACCTCCTTATGTTAAAATTCTTCTTAAGCAGTTAAGTGTGTATAGTATTCTTTAACTATAGTCTCTTAAAACAATAATTGCATGCATATGGATCACTGAAAGAAAGACATCCACAGTATACATAAGATTTAGCCTAGGAAACCCTCATGGGGGAGAAAACCTAGCAAAGCTTCTTCAACAAGTACAATGTCTCTCTCAAAAGATATCTCACCAAAATAGAAGATCCACTAGAAACCCTAACCATAATAGAGTAGTGCACCACTAGACTAAGATAGTCCTTCACCAGATAACCAAAACCCTTAACCAAATCAACCTTCCTTTGTAGCTGTGTCACCTCTCATACTTGCACACTTTTCTATGTGAGAGAGATTGTTATGTGTGTCTTCCAAATGAGGTGCCTAGCCTCTTATAAATAGAAGTTGGATTTCCCAGAATTAGTCCGGGCCAACTTGTCCACTTTACCCTTCTAATTTACAATTGACTTGTCAAGGCACAATAGGGTCGACGTTTACAAAGACACAAAAGGGTCGACTTAAAAAATATAATATAACATTATATTTTAGGGTTTTGTCTTGGTCAAATACAATATGAATATAATAATAATATCTTCTGAAGCTACTCAAACTTCAACACTCCCTCTTAGCAAGGAAGGTATTCGTCTGGCACGAACATCACGACTGCTTTTTATCTTTTGTATAATTGACCATTGACTTGTTGAATTTCCATGAATCTATATTGAAGAAGTTTTGCAACCACATCAACATCCAGGGCCTCATCATCCATCCAGGATTTATGTCATCACAGAGCTTTCACTCACCAGTTCACACAGAATCTAGCATCTAGTTCCACAATGAACTAGTAACCTTTGGCCAGGCACTTGGTCCACAATGACCAAGCATCTAATCATGAGGATTAGGTGATATAGTGTTCACACACTACCCATATATCCCAAGGATAGGAAACACCTCCAACCACACATGTTGGCCCACCATCTAAAAATCTGAGTAACTAACCATCCCTGAAGGCATGGCATTTACTGACCTTGTGTGAGGTCATGTTGATTGGTGTTGTTACAAGGAAAATCTCTCTATGGCATGTGGTAACAAGATAAGGCTATCTCTCTATGGCATGTGGTAACAAGAAAAAGCTATCTCTCTATGCTAACAAGAAAAGGCTCATAACCCACTAATCTCTCTATGCTAACAAGAAAAGGCTATGAGCCTATCTCGTCTGGATGTTAAGGCTATGAACCTATCTCGTCAAGATGTTCGATGAAGACCACCATTGAGCACACAACCCAAAGCTTTATACATGCAACTTGTCCTCAACAACCAAGATATGCAAGCATATAGTGATAATGTATAGTGTTAGCATATATATTAGCATAATCCATTAACATAAATCAAAAATACGCCCATGGAATAATAATTCAAATATTTGCAAGATACAAATTGGATGAGAAAAGAGTATTTCTATTAAAATAATCAGCAGAAGTACATAGTTGAAAAACTTCTGTAACGAAACATATCATAATCGAGAAACTAAGTCCTTCTAGTTGGGCCTCCACCACTTCAATCCTCCACCAAAGGAAAGCTCATATAAATGAGTCAATGAGGTTCTCCATTACAAAGAAGGAAGAACTTGGGGGTTGAACAAAGCGTTCAGAATTTCAAGGACAAAGGGATGCAGACTCAATATGAAGTGAAATTTCTCCAAAGTGTCTTTTCTCTCCAAGTTGAATTGTTGAATCCCTCAAGGCTTGGATATGGCTCAATTTATAGCCTTCAAATGGAACTGAAGAGTTGAGTCAGAGCATTTCTAGTATATGGAAGGTCAAGGATCATGGATCTCGTGACATGGCATGGAAACTCGACATTATTTTTAATTTTGAGCACAAAACCTTATGTACGCAGGCTGTAGTGGAGAAACTTACGTATATGCTTGTTGTATAACTGATAGGGCGCGTATATGTGGAAAAACATTCTTTTTTGGCTTTGGAAGGTGCAAAAGGGGACTTAAAGTCTACATAGGGACATGGAAAGGCCATCCAAACAAGTTGCATGGGGTGAGGCAAAATTTGTTGTAACAGATGCCCCCCTAATGTGTTAGGTCAGAGGAGTATTTGTGATGGCCAAAATATATTATAATTCCCAGAAGTGGAGTAATGGAGACTCAACTGGAAGTACTAGTTACTCATGAGAAGATTACAATCCATAATGATTTTGTACACATGGCTGCTAATTTGAATTACAATGCAGATCCATGTGGAAACATATCAAATAGATGTTCATGGCCATGAATAGGAAATACAAAGAGGACATATGCCATAGGTTGTCATACTCACGAACAAGGCACAGTGGAATCTAGTCTCAACATCAATATGGAGATATCTGTATATAATGGAGTACAATATGATCTCCCATGATCACTAGAATAATATAGGTACTTGTCCAATGAAAGACAACAACAGATTATGAATGTTGCTATTGTAAGTTGTAGGTCTTCTACACTACCCATCGAAGGTGAAATCCTACATCATGTGAATAAAGGAGTTGAGGTTGAACACAATGAGACTTCGTTTGATTACCGTTCATTAAGGTATGCTATTAACAAACGTGAGACAACCTACCGATAATGAAAGTAGGCATCAAGGCACTGAGTACATTCTACAAGTGTGAATAAGCGTTTTGAGGTTGAACACTTGAAGAATCCATCAATCAGGAGACATTGATGTATTCCCAATTGTCGATGGTGGGAGAACTTGCCACTGATGACTGCAAGCCTGATGCAGGAGCATCTCAAGCAAGCCAACGCGGAAGCAAAATACAGCTGGACAAGCGCCAACACAAATTTTGAAATTACCTTGAAATTGATGCGCCATCTTAAATGAAGTCATTAAGAAGAAGCGCACTTGTAAAGTGTAAATGGACCTTGAGCGATTTGCTCTCGTCTTTAGTGGGTAGGAGGCCTTTAAATTAGTTAATGTAAGTAGGTAGAATTGAATGTGTAGATTAGACAGTTTTAGAGCGCAAGAGGGAAACGGGATATAGACACCCTCCTTGTGTATTGTAACATTATTATGAGAACGTGAAGAGAATAGAAGAGGAGAAGAGAGTTGTGTAGAAGACTCCATGTATAGAAGTTCTGAATTAATACAGAGAAAGTTGTGATTCAGACTCATGGTGTTCATATATTCTCTGTGTATGCATCTTTGAATGTTATGCTCATAAATGTTTTTACTCTTTTTGTCATGCAACTGATTTTATGCTATGTATGAATGATTTCTTGTTGAATGTTTGAAATCTGAGAGGAAATAGGAGAGGAATGAGTTTCAATTGTTTCTCTATCTGAGCAAGAGTTCCTGCAAGGAGTGCAGTTGAATTGTCCGCAAGGAGTGTGTCGACAAGGTGTTCAGAGGTTTGTCTCTGAAAGCTAAGGAGAGAAAGTTTTTGTTCTCATTTCCATAGAAGTGTAGTTTGGAACAGGAGCCGTGCAAGGAGTGCGCAGGCCGAGTGAAGTCTCAGGGTTGTGGACCTGAGTGAAGCATTGAGAGACTACTGCTGCAGGCGTGCACAGAGTCGAAGGTTTTCAACACTTGAAAGTGGTTGAAGGTCTGTCGCAAGGAGTGCGTGCAAGGGATTTTTTCTAAAAATACGCAGAGTCGTGGAAAGCTCAGAAGGAATTAGACCTTAAGAAGGGGTCAAAGGAAGGCGTAGTAACGTCGACCGCAGGAGGACGAGCTCTCATAGGAAGAGATGGACAGTTGAAATTCTCTGAGGAGAATCCGCGAAATCCCGTGAGCCGTTAAGATCTCACGGAGGAGCAAGGGAGTTACTGCGAGTATTCCTAAGGGTTCTAAGTTAAGGAGGGTCAGGACCGTAGATCTGAGCCATAAGGGTCATTGGATTTACACTTGGATACTTGTATCGGGTTTTCGTGGGTGGAAGTCCCGTAAACTTTGCAATGGGAATCATGAAATCACGAAACGCGACATCCCGAAAGCTAAGAGGATTTGTGTGGGCCACGGAGGAGTCAGCAAGTGGATAGGTGGCGCACCATCGACACGGAGTCAAACTCCTTGACCGTTTCAGAGTTTCGTGGGGTAAAGTTCTGACTTCATTGCATTAGGATTTGCGATATCACGAAGTCCGAAGTCCCGATGGAATAAAGGGGCATTGAAAGGTTAACCGCACGAGTATATTGGAATTTTGGCAAATCGAGATTCAGGAGTCAGGGAGACAGGTTTCTCGACATCGCGATCGCCGAAATCGCGATAGGGAAAATCTCGAAAGGAAAAAGGAAAGTTCAGTGTTGACTGTTTCAGGTTTCGGGGATTCGAGAGACCAACACTTGACCACTGGATTCGCGAAGTTGTGAAGTCCGATCTCCCAAGTGTAAAGAGGGGACCTCGTGAGAGTTTGTTGTGGGTGCAAATTTCCCGTTAGGGAAATAGAAGAGCCGTTTAGTGTTCTTCGGGCCAGTGGTAAAGGAAATATCCTGTGTTGACGTGGACCTCCCGACCTGCGGGTTGAGAGGTTGCACGCGTCGACGTCAAGTGGTATCAGAGCACAGAAAGGTTCTTTGCTTTCTATAGCAGAGAAGAAAGAGAATTCACCATGCCACCAAGGAGAAGGGACAGGCAAATACCCAATCCACCAGAGGAGAGGGAAATGTCGAGAAGAAGAGGCAGGCAAATGACAGATCTAGCCATGGAGAGAGAAATGCGTGATCTACGAGCTAGAATCGAAGACATGGAGACAACACAAAGGCGTACGGTCAGTGTTGGGGATCTTAGTGATTCCAAAAGTGAGATTGAGGCTGAACGTGAAGAAGAAGTTGTCGTTGAAGATGCAGCAAACGAATGCTTGATCAGAGATATTGCAAGAATGGGTGCAAGAGCGAAGATGGACATTCCAGTTTATGAGGGAAATCTGGATGCAGAGGAGCTTCTAGACTGGATTAGAGCTCTAGACACATACTTTGACTACGAAGACATCGAAGAGGACAAGAAAGTCAAGCATGTTGTCACAAGATTGAAGGGACATGCAGCGTTGTGGTGGGATGAACTACAAGCTGACAGACGCTGCAAGGGAAAGCAGAAGATCAAGAGTTGGGATAGAATGATTGCGAAGATGAAGGCAAAATTCATCCCCAGAGATTACCAGATTACTTTGTTTAGGAGAATGCAGAACCTGAGACAGAAGCTGATGACAGTGAAAGAATACACTGAGGAATTCTACAGGCTGAAAATCAGGGCAGGTCATCGGGAGAGCGATGATGAAAAAGTTTCCAGATATATGAATGGCCTGAGATATGATATTCAGGATGAGATGAGCATGGTAACCATCCGAACGGTGGAATATGCTTATCAAATGGCTCTGAAAGCGGAAGAGAAGCAGAGTCGAAAGCAGAGTCAGAGAGGCCAAGGCAGAAGTCAACCCAGAGGCAAATCAGTTGCCCAGGATAAAAACCAGAAGCCCAAGGAAGACTGGACGAAACCTCAAACTCAAACTGAAAGAGGTGGAACCTCACAGCGAGGGCAGCATACTGAGAAGAGAGGAGATTATGCTGATAATAATACTTTTCCTCGTACTAGAGGTAGAGGAAGAGGTGGAGTAATAACATGCTTCACATGTGGAAAGAATGGGCACAAGTCTTACGAGTGTCCAGAAAAAAAGAAGGAGAGTGGAGAAACTCACATCGTCGAAGCACAGAGGCAGGATGTTGAGGCAGAGGATGTTGAAGGCGGAAGATCGTTGATGATGTGAAAAGTCCTTTTGACAGTAGAGAAGGAGGTGGAGAGTTCAGTCCAAAGGACCAGAATTTTCTGGACTGCTTGCAAGACCAAGAAAAGGGTATGCAAGGTCATTGTGGACAGTGGTAGCACGGATAATCTCGTTTCTACAGAGATGGTAGAAAAGTTGGAGCTGGAGACAATTGATCATCCAAGCCCATACAGAGTTTCATGGCTACAAAAAGGACACCAGGTAACTGTCACTAAACAATGTTTAGTTGAATTTAAGATAGGGGGATATAATGATAATATATTATGCGATGTCATTCCTATGGATGTTTGTCATCTATTGTTGGGTAGACCATGGCAATATGACAGGAATGTGATTCATGACGGGAGAATGAACACATATACCCTGGAGAAGAATGGGAGGACTCACATGTTGCTTCCAATCAAGGATAAGGAGGTGAAGCCGGAAGTAAGCAACATTGTACTTCTCATGAGTGGGAAGGAACTTCTTACAGAGGTTAAGAAGAAGGAAGAACCGCAATTCATTGTGGTCAGGAAACCGAAGATTGTTTTGACCAACACAAGGGTGGATGATTTACCAGAAGAGGTTCAGGAACTGCTGGAAGAGTTCGCTGACATAGTAGTGGACGAATTACCTCGTTCGTTGCCACCGATTAGAAGTGTGAGTCACCATATTGATCTCATACCAGAAGCCAGTTTACAAAACAAAGCCGCATATAGATTGACGCCACAAGAGAATGAAGAGGTTAAAAGGCAAGTCCAGGAGTTGTTGGACAAGGGTTTTGTTAGAGAAAGCTTGAGTCCATGTGTTGTTCCGACAGTACTCAGTCCGAAGAAAGACGGAGGCTGGAGGATGTGTACTGATTCAAGGGCGATTAACAAGATAACCATTAGGTACAGATTTCCATTGCCAAGGATGGATGATCTGATGGATTGCTTGAGTGGAGCAAAGTATTTTTCAAAGATTGATTTGAAGAGTGGTTATCATCAAATCCGCATGAGAGAAGGTGATGAGTGGAAAACAACATTCAAAACCAACAAAGGGTTGTATGAATGGATTGTTATGCCATTTGGCTTAACAAATGCGCCAAGTACCTTCATGATGTTGATGAACGAAGTCCTGAAGGAGTTCATCGAAAAATTTGTCATTGTGTATTTAGATGACATACTGGTTTACAGTAACACAGTGGCAGAGCATCTGAAGCATTTGGCTACAGTGATCCAGAAATTACAGCAGGAGAAGTTGTTGATAAACATGAATAAATCTTCATTCATGAAGACAGAGCTCATTTACTTGGGGTTTGTTGTTTCGGAAAATGAGTTGAGGATGGATCCAAATAAGGTGGAGGTAATCAAGAATTGGCCATCACCGAAGAATATCTTTGAGGTGAGAAGTTTTCACGGATTGGCTAGTTTCTATTGAAAGTTCATCAAGAATTTCAGTGGAATTAGCGCAGCGATGATGGATACAGTGAAAAAAAAACATAAATCTTTTCACTGGACTGAAGAGGCTGAAAAGAGTTTCAACCTGTTGAAGAGGAAGATTACGGAACAACCAGTTTTGATGTTGCCAGATTTCCGAAAGACATTTCAAGTGAAATGCGATGCAAGTGGGTTTGCAATCGGGGCAGTCTTGAGTCAGGAAGACAGGCCAATAGCATACTTTAGTGAGAAGCTGAATGAAGCGAGAGTGAATTACTCCACTTATGATAAGGAGTTTTATGCTATCATTCAGGCATTGAATAAATGGAGACATTACTTGATCCCGAAAGAGTTTGTCTTATACAGTGACAATCATGCATTACAGTTTGTGACTCAACAGGAAAAGTTGAATCAGAGACATGTCAAATGGGTTGAGTATATGCAGAATTTCACTTTTGTGATTAAACATATTTCTGGTACTTTTAACAAAGTTGTTGATGCTTTGAGCAGGAAGTGTTTTCTATTGTAGGAGTTCAAGGTCAAAACATTGGGTTTTGATGATCTCAGGAACATGTACGCAGATGATCAGGATTTTAAGGAAGCGTATGAAGCAGCTAAGAATCCAATTCTCAGAGACAGAAGCCAATGGATAGAGTACACAATCCAAGAAGGATTATTGTTTAAAGGTAATCAACTGTGTATTCCGAAATGCTCCATGAGGGAGAATTTGCTGAAGGAGAAACACAGTGGAGGATTGGCAGGGCACTTTGGTCATGACAAGATGTTCGCAAAGTTGAATGAGTCATATTTTTGGCGGGGAATGCGAGTAGATGTCAAGAGATTCATGGACAGATGCAGACTTTGCCAGCATTTAAAGGGAAGGAAACATAATGCGGGGTTTTATCAACCATTTCCCATACCAGAAAGGTCGTGGGATGCAATCAGCATGGATTTCATATTGGGGTTTCCAAGAACACAAAGAGGTTTTGACTCAATCTTTGTGGTGGTAGATAGATTTTCCAAGATGGCACACTTCATTCCATGTCAGAAGACCAGTAACGCAACTCACATTGCGAGTTTGTTTTTCAAAGAAGTCATTCGACTTCATGGCTTACCAAGAAGCATAGTTTCGGATCGAGACACCAAATTCATAGGGCACTTTTTGAGGACCTTATGGAAGAAGATGGGGACTAACTTGTCGTTTAGTTTGGCTTATCATCCTCAGATGGATGGACAAACAGAAGTAGTGAACATAAGTCTGGGAGACTTGCTAAGAATCCTAGTGATAGAACACCACAGCCAGTGGGACAACATATTACCACAGGCAGAGTTTGCTTATAATGACTCGATTAACAGGAGCACAGGGCAGAGTCCATTTCAGGTTGTTTATGGCATGCAGCCGAGAGGAATTTCTGAGATGAGAGATTTAGAACAGATTGCAACTAGGAGCGCTAGTGCAGAATATTTCGCAGAGGCGATGAAAGAACTTCAGAGCCAGGTGAAGCAGTGACTGCTGAATTCAAGCCAAGAATATAAGCGCAGAGCAGACCAACACAAGAGACAACTTCAGTTTGAGGTTGGTGATTTGGTTTTGGCACATTTGAGAAAGGAAATGTTCCCAAGAGGAACATATAATAAACTAAAGATGAAGAAAATCGAACCATGTAGGGTCTTAAAGAAATTTGGGGTGAATTCTTACGAGATTGAATTACCCGATGGGATCGGAATTTCTCCGATATTCAATATCTCAGATTTGTACCCATATAAAGTTGAGGAAGCAGGAGTAGGAAACGAACAGCCAGATGTGCAGTGGCCAAAGCAGATGCCAGTTGCAGATAAGTCGCAGATGGAGCGCATACTGGATAAAAGAGTGAGCAAGAGGACCAGGTGAAAGCAATACTTTGAGTATTTGGTCAAATGGAAGGGCCATCCAGTTGAAGATGCCAGCTGGGAGAACGAAGCAGAGATCCAGAAGCATGGACAGACCGTACGTGAGCTCATGGACAGGAGCCCATGAAATTTTTCAAGCCAGGGAGTATGATGCAGGAGCATCTCAAGCGAGCCAACGCGGAAGCAAAATACAGTTGGACAAGTGCCAGCGCAAATTTTGAAATTACCTTGAAATTGATACGCCATATTAAATGAAGTCATTAAGAAGAAGCACACTTGTAAAGTGTAAACGGACCTTGAGCAATTTTCTCTCGTCCTTAGTAGTTAGGAGGCCTTTAAAGTAGTTAATGTAAGTAAGTAGAATTGAATGTGTAGATTAGACAGTTTTAGAGCGCAAGAAGGAAACGGGATATAGACACCCTCCTTGTGTATTGTAACATTATTATGAGAACGTGAAGAGCATAGAAGAGGAGCAGAGAGCTATGTAGAAGAATCCATGTACAGAAGTTCTGAATTAATACAGAGAAATCTGTGATTCAGACTCATGGTGTTCATATATTCTTTGTGTATGCATCTTTGAATGTTATGCTCATAAATGTTTTTACTCTTTCTGTCATGCAACTTCTTTTATGCTATGTATGAATGATTTCTTGTTGAATGTTTGAAATCTGAGAGGAAATAGGAGAGGAATGAGTTTCAATTGTTTCTCTATCTGAGCAAGAGTTCCTGCAAGGAGTGCAGTTGAATTGTCTGGAAGGAGTGCGTCGACAAGGTGTTCATAGGTTTGTCTTTGAAAGCTCAGGAGAGAAAGATTTTGTTCTCATTTCCGCAGAAGTGTAGTTTGGCACAGGAGTCGTGCAAGGAGTGTGTAGACCGAGTGAAGTCTCAGGGTTGTGGACCTGAGTGAAGCATTGAGAGACTGCTGCTACAGGCATGCGCAGAGTCGAAGGTTTTCAACACTTGAAAGTGGTTGAAGGTCTGCCGCAAGGAGTGTGTGCAAGGGATTTTTTCTAAAAAGACGCAGAGTCGTGGAAAGCTCAGAAGGAATTATACCTTAAGAAGGGGTCGAAGGAAGGCGTAGTAACGTCAGGCTGCTGGAGGACGAGCTCTCAGAGGAAGAGATGGATGGTCAAAATTCTCTAAGGAGAATCCGCGAAATCTCGTGCGTCGTTAAGATCTCACGGAGGAGCAAGGGAGTTACTGCGAGTATTCCTAAGGGTTCTAATTTCAGGAGGGGCAGGACCGTAGATCCGAGCCATAAGGGTTGTTGGATTTACACTTGGATACTTGTATCGGGTTTTCGTGGGTGAAAGTCCCGTAAACTTTGCAACGGGAATCGTGAAATCACGAAACGCGACATCCCGAAAGCTAAGAGGATTTGTGTGGGCCATGGAGGAGTCAGCAAGTAGGCAGGTGGCGCACCATCGACACGGAGTCAAATTCCTTGACCGTTTTAGAGTTTCGTGGGGTAAAGTTCTGACTTCATTGCATTAGGATTCATGATATCGCGAAGTCCGAAGTCCCAATGGAATAAAGGGGCGTTGAAAGGTCAACCGCACGAGTATATCGGAATTTCGGCAAATCGAGATTCGGGAGTCGGGGAGACAGGTTTATCAACATCGTGATTGTCGAAATCGCGATAGGGAAAATCCCAAAAGGAAAAAAGGAAAGGTCAGCGTTGACTGTTTCGGGTTTCAAGGATTCGAGAGACCAACGCTTGACCACTGGATTCGTGAAGTTGCGAAGTCCGATCTCCCAAGTGTAAAGAGGGGACCCCGTGAGAGTTTGTTGTGGGTACAGATTTCCCATTAGGGAAATAGAAGAGCTGTTTAGTTTTCTTCGGGACAGTGGTAAAGGAAATATCCTGTGTTGACGTGGACCTCCCGACCTGCGGGTTGAGAGGTTGCGCGCGTCGACGTCAAAGCCTCTAGGTACTCAAAGGACTCTAGGTCTCATTTCTAGAATAGATGAGTTGAAGTCGATGGAAGGAGACCTGGTGAACGAAGAGCATTAGGGAATCTCTCATCATTCAACATGAGGTGCAAAGCAATATATTGATGATTAGGAGGATCTCATACGAATATAATTTCCACGAACCAATGGCCCTGTGCATCCCTCACATGCACCATATGCAAGTAGTGAACGAAAGAGACCCTCTGAATAGCAACCAATAAGGAAAATTGTCTACAAAGGCGAGGAAACCACCAATAAGGAATCCAAGACACTGCATAAATCCCAATGTGTGAATAGATTTCTTGCCTTCAAACACAAGGGAAACCCCCCTGTCAGCAACCAATGAGGAGATGTCAATTAATGGATTCAAGGTTACCTACCCATAATGAAAGTAGAAGCAGGGTGCATGGTATGACTAGAAATTCATGTGACACTGAGATACACTGAGGGTATGGCCGACATACAAAGTCATGAGTTCTGAGAAATGGTTGACACAGGCTTATAGAATTCCTTTGAACAAGAGCATGATACATATGGATAACTCAGGAAGCATAGACTTAATGATAAAACTTCGCGATGCATGAGGAATCAAAAAACTCTCCATAGGGACTTGAAGAATAACCAGTTGGAGGAGTAAACTCTAAGTAATGAGTTCATCTTCCTAAGGCACGCTAAACCCAAACTTTGGATGACAGTGAACTCAAAAGTTTGTGCTCTGTTCAAAGGTGACACAAAAGTTGCTGATATAAGATAATATTATTTTCCCGTCCTTTTTTTTTTCATAGACAAAGAAATGTTATAATACAGGAGAGGAAACGAGTTTCGTGAGTAAGAAACTAGCTCCAAACAATGGAATATACCTATGCTCAATGCAAGGAAGTACATGCGGGGCATGGACACTCAGGAGGATGTTTCCTCTTAAGGTACAAGGTGTCAAGCTGCAAAGGATATATAGAAGGATCTACTTGGATGGTGATGCAAATTGTTGAGGTAAGAGGCTTATAACGAGAAAGAGGGAACTGACAATAGGCTCAATACTGTAAGTAGGATAACGAAATGTGATTACAACTGAACTCCAAAAAATGTCATTTCTTGTAGATTGAGTCCCCTAGGCCCGAAAAAGTATAAAATAATACCCATGAGAACTTTTCTAGCCAATGGTGACTAGAGTATTCCTTTTTTGTAAGTAGTCTACTTGGTTCGGAAAAGGGTTAAAATTATACCAAACAGGTGTCATTTCAAAGCCATTTGACGAGTGTAAAAGAGACAAGTTCACTTGGCAATTTTTTATTTTTTCGAGAGTCAGAAAAGAGCTTAACCAAGACTCGGGGGGAGTCCCATAGGTAACGGTCAGAATGCTTGTGCGTAAGAATATGGAGTTTGAACACAAAGTCATATTGGGACTATAAGGAACTCCCGGTCCTATGGAATAACTTTTGCATGGGAACCAAATGGCACAAAGGTTCTAACTAGGGCACCCATGTTTGGTAAGTCTCTACTACTTAATAAATACACTTTTAGTAGCAGTAAGAAGGTTCTAAGTAGTTAATAATTGGGTTCGTACCTAGGGTGTATGGATCACGGTCATAGGATGATGCAAAAGTGAAAAATTGAGTAAAAACCTATCCTATATGCTGGTGAAATAATATACCTACCGAAGGCATGAATAGGCGGTATGACGCTGGAAACTGCAAAAAAATCCTGAACAAAACCACCAAAAACCAAGTCTTTCCGCTGCACTATTAATCCATAAGGTTGAAAATTAGCACAAACTATAGGAAGTGGGTAAAAAACAAATCTACTAATAGTAAAACTAGACCATTTTACCATACCATTTGAGTTTTATTACCCACGTAGTGCATTAAGGCCATTTTTCGCATGATATTCAAGTGTCGATTGCAGGAGCTACGAACAATGGAATTTGCAACCGTCTAGACCAAGTAAGTGCCCATCCCCTCTATTTCAATTTCAATGGTTTAAATTTCAATTTTAGGCCCCTTTTTTTTAGTATTAGAGGCTGTGAAATGGAAACTAGGGCATACGTGGGTGATAGTTCATTGGGTCATGTATACAACCCCATATATGCAAGTAAAGAAAATCCTTCCCACGTATATGCAACCCTATACACGACTGTTACCAAGTTAGTTTGCGTACAAGTCTGTGAACAACATTTTTGAAAGGTTTTAACTCAAAAAATTGTTTTTCCTTCGCAGGATGTTGATTGAATGGAGGGAGAGGGAGCATGAAGAGATAGATGTAGTAGTGGGAAGAGATGCAAGGGCCCAACAAGCTTTGAAAATACGCAGCCTTTATAAATTTTGGGCTCTCAAGGGAATGAGGACTTAGGTGAGGTTACTCCAATTGCTAGTAAACTACTGGGATCTAGAGATAGAGTCCTTCAACCTCGATGGGAAACCATTGAGGATTGAAGTGGACGATATATACTTCATCATCGGATTGTCTCACCGAGGCGAGGTAGTGAATCTCAAGGCCTAAGGGGCTGGGAGTGGTATGACTATGGAGGATTACATTGCCACCCACTGTGTTGTAGGAACAGATAAAGTAGGGAGCAAACTCTCAATGAGGGTGATCGAGAACTTGAGCTTAAATATCGTCGTTCTTGTACTCACACAGATTTCGAGGTCATCCTCATTGCACCAGGAATCAAGGCCACTCATGTTCTATGCGGTGGAGTGTTTAAGACCCATTGTTTATGATTGGTGTACCTCACTGCTGGCTAACATGAACAGCCAATTGACGAATTGCAAACAAGGGAAAATGAGAAATTTCGGATTTGCATCCATTCTTTGTAGTTTTTTCTTTGATAGTGTTCCAAGCTTGAGCCTTATAGTAGATATTACTCCACATGGAAAGTGTGATCCAACCATGTCATGATGGATCGACGTGATGAGGCGACTAGGAGGTGGTAGGGTGCCAACCCCCTACAATGATGATTTATTTTTCTGGTGGCGCCGATAGGTCACGGTCATTAATGGATACCCTTACAGCAGGATCAAATACAAAGGGGATCTAAACATGCCTTTTCCTCCAGGTTCCACCTACGGTGATATTGGTAAGAAATATTTTTATATATTTCATTTTTTTGTGTTTTTCAATAAAAATAAAAAATGAAAATATTTTTGTATGGTATCAAGTTTTAAAAATTGCTTTGTTACACAGATGTAGGTC
>ML810476.1:286364-303368 GCA_009831015.1 Picea engelmannii | reverse complement strand
GGCAGGTCATCGGGAGAGCGATGATGAAAAAGTTTCCAGATATATGAATGGCCTGAGATATGATATTCAGGATGAGATGAGCATGGTAACCATCCGAACGGTGGAATATGCTTATCAAATGGCTCTGAAAGCGGAAGAGAAGCTGAGTCGAAAGAAGAGTCAGAGAGGCCAAGGCAGAAGTCAACCCAGAGGCAAATCAGTTGCCCAGGATAAAAACCAGAAGCCCAAGGAAGACTGGAAGAAACCTCAAACTCAAACTGAGAGAGGTGGAACCTCACAGCGAGGGCAGCATATTGAGAAGAGAGGAGATTATGCTGATAATAATACTTTTCCTCGTACTAGAGGTAGAGGAAGAGGTGGAGTAATAACATGCTTCACATGTGGAAAGAATGGGCACAAGTCTTACGAGTGTCCAGACAAAAAGAAGGAGAGTGGAGAAACTCACATCGTCGAAGCACAGAGGCAGGATGTTGAGGCAGAGGATGTTGAAGGCGGAAGATCGTTGATGATGTGAAAAGTCCTTTTGACACTAGAGAAGGAGGTGGAGAGTTCAGTCCAAAGGACCAGAATTTCCCGGACTGCTTGCAAGACCAAGAAAAGGGTATGCAAGGTCATTGTGGACAGTGGTAGCACGGATAATCTCGTTTCTACAGAGATGGTAGAAAATTTGGAGCTGGAGACGATTGATCATCCAAACCCATACAGAGTTTCATGGCTACAAAAAGGACACCAGGTAACTGTCACTAAACAATGTTTAGTTGAATTTAAGATAGGGGGATATAATGATAATATATTATGCGATGTCATTCCTATGGATGTTTGTCATCTATTGCTGGGTAGACCATGGAAATATGACAGGAATGTGATTCATGACGGGAGAATGAACACATATGCCCTGGAGAAGAATGGGAGGACTCACATGTTGCTTCCAATCAAGGATAAGGAGGTGAAGCCGGAAGTAAGCAACATTGTACTTCTCATGAGTGGGAAGGAACTTCTTACAGAGGTTAAGAAGAAGGAAGAATCGCAATTCATTGTGGTCAGGAAACCGAAGATTGTTTTGACCAACACAAGGGTGGATGATTTACTAGAAGAGGTTCAGGAACTACTGGAAGAGTTCACTGACATAGTAGTGGACGAATTACCTCGTTCGTTGCCACCGATTAGAAGTGTGAGTCACCATATTGATCTCATACCAGAACCCAGTTTACCAAACAAAGCCGCATACAGATTGACGCCACAAGAGAATGAAGAGGTTAAAAGGCAAGTCCAGGAGTTGTTGGACAAGGGTTTTGTTAGAGAAAGCTTGAGTCCATGTGTTGTTCCGACAGTACTTAGTCCGAAGAAAGACAGAGGCTGGAGGATGTGTACTGATTCAAGGGCGATTAACAAGATAACCATTAGGTACATATTTCCATTGCCAAGGATGGATGATCTGATGGATTGCTTGAGTGGAGCAAAGTATTTTTCAAAGATTGATTTGAAGAGTGGTTATCATCAAATCCGCATGAGAGAAGGTGATGAGTGGAAAACAACATTCAAAACCAACGAAGGGTTGTATGAATGGATTGTTATGCCATTTGGCTTAAAAAATGCGCCAAGTACCTTCATGATGTTGATGAACGAAGTCCTGAAGGAGTTCATCGAAAAATTTGTCATTGTGTATTTAGATGACATACTGGTTTACAGTAACACAGTGGCAGAGCATCTGAAGCATTTGGCTACAATGATCCAGAAATTACAGCAGGAGAAGTTGTTGATAAACATGAAGAAATCTTCATTCATGAAGACAGAGCTCATTTACTTGGGGTTTGTTGTTTCGGAAAATGAGTTGAGGATGGATCCAAATAAGGTGGAGGTAATCAAGAATTGGCCATCACCGAAGAATATCTTTGAGGTGAGAAGTTTTCACGGATTGGCTAGTTTCTATTGAAAGTTCATCAAGAATTTCAGTGGAATTAGCGCAGCGATGATGGATACAGTGAAAAAAAAACATAAATCTTTTCACTGGACTGAAGAGGCTGAAAAGAGTTTCAACCTGTTGAAGAGGAAGATTACGGAACAACCAGTTTTGATGTTGCCAGATTTCCGAAAGACATTTCAAGTGAAATGCGATGCAAGTGGGTTTGCAATCGGGGCAGTCTTGAGTCAGGAAGACAGGCCAATAGCATACTTTAGTGAGAAGCTGAATGAAGCGAGAGTGAATTACTCCACTTATGATAAGGAGTTTTATGCTATCATTCAGGCATTGAATAAATGGAGACATTACTTGATCCCGAAAGAGTTTGTCTTATACAGTGACAATCATGCATTACAGTTTGTGACTCAACAGGAAAAGTTGAATCAGAGACATGTCAAATGGGTTGAGTATATGCAGAATTTCACTTTTGTGATTAAACATATTTCTGGTACTTTTAACAAAGTTGTTGATGCTTTGAGCAGGAAGTGTTTTCTATTGTAGGAGTTCAAGGTCAAAACATTGGGTTTTGATGATCTCAGGAACATGTACGCAGATGATCAGGATTTTAAGGAAGCGTATGAAGCAGCTAAGAATCCAATTCTCAGAGACAGAAGCCAATGGATAGAGTACACAATCCAAGAAGGATTATTGTTTAAAGGTAATCAACTGTGTATTCCGAAATGCTCCATGAGGGAGAATTTGCTGAAGGAGAAACACAGTGGAGGATTGGCAGGGCACTTTGGTCATGACAAGATGTTCGCAAAGTTGAATGAGTCATATTTTTGGCGGGGAATGCGAGTAGATGTCAAGAGATTCATGGACAGATGCAGACTTTGCCAGCATTTAAAGGGAAGGAAACATAATGCGGGGTTTTATCAACCATTTCCCATACCAGAAAGGTCGTGGGATGCAATCAGCATGGATTTCATATTGGGGTTTCCAAGAACACAAAGAGGTTTTGACTCAATCTTTGTGGTGGTAGATAGATTTTCCAAGATGGCACACTTCATTCCATGTCAGAAGACCAGTAACGCAACTCACATTGCGAGTTTGTTTTTCAAAGAAGTCATTCGACTTCATGGCTTACCAAGAAGCATAGTTTCGGATCGAGACACCAAATTCATAGGGCACTTTTTGAGGACCTTATGGAAGAAGATGGGGACTAACTTGTCGTTTAGTTTGGCTTATCATCCTCAGATGGATGGACAAACAGAAGTAGTGAACATAAGTCTGGGAGACTTGCTAAGAATCCTAGTGATAGAACACCACAGCCAGTGGGACAACATATTACCACAGGCAGAGTTTGCTTATAATGACTCGATTAACAGGAGCACAGGGCAGAGTCCATTTCAGGTTGTTTATGGCATGCAGCCGAGAGGAATTTCTGAGATGAGAGATTTAGAACAGATTGCAACTAGGAGCGCTAGTGCAGAATATTTCGCAGAGGCGATGAAAGAACTTCAGAGCCAGGTGAAGCAGTGACTGCTGAATTCAAGCCAAGAATATAAGCGCAGAGCAGACCAACACAAGAGACAACTTCAGTTTGAGGTTGGTGATTTGGTTTTGGCACATTTGAGAAAGGAAATGTTCCCAAGAGGAACATATAATAAACTAAAGATGAAGAAAATCGAACCATGTAGGGTCTTAAAGAAATTTGGGGTGAATTCTTACGAGATTGAATTACCCGATGGGATCGGAATTTCTCCGATATTCAATATCTCAGATTTGTACCCATATAAAGTTGAGGAAGCAGGAGTAGGAAACGAACAGCCAGATGTGCAGTGGCCAAAGCAGATGCCAGTTGCAGATAAGTCGCAGATGGAGCGCATACTGGATAAAAGAGTGAGCAAGAGGACCAGGTGAAAGCAATACTTTGAGTATTTGGTCAAATGGAAGGGCCATCCAGTTGAAGATGCCAGCTGGGAGAACGAAGCAGAGATCCAGAAGCATGGACAGACCGTACGTGAGCTCATGGACAGGAGCCCATGAAATTTTTCAAGCCAGGGAGTATGATGCAGGAGCATCTCAAGCGAGCCAACGCGGAAGCAAAATACAGTTGGACAAGTGCCAGCGCAAATTTTGAAATTACCTTGAAATTGATACGCCATATTAAATGAAGTCATTAAGAAGAAGCACACTTGTAAAGTGTAAACGGACCTTGAGCAATTTTCTCTCGTCCTTAGTAGTTAGGAGGCCTTTAAAGTAGTTAATGTAAGTAAGTAGAATTGAATGTGTAGATTAGACAGTTTTAGAGCGCAAGAAGGAAACGGGATATAGACACCCTCCTTGTGTATTGTAACATTATTATGAGAACGTGAAGAGCATAGAAGAGGAGCAGAGAGCTATGTAGAAGAATCCATGTACAGAAGTTCTGAATTAATACAGAGAAATCTGTGATTCAGACTCATGGTGTTCATATATTCTTTGTGTATGCATCTTTGAATGTTATGCTCATAAATGTTTTTACTCTTTCTGTCATGCAACTTCTTTTATGCTATGTATGAATGATTTCTTGTTGAATGTTTGAAATCTGAGAGGAAATAGGAGAGGAATGAGTTTCAATTGTTTCTCTATCTGAGCAAGAGTTCCTGCAAGGAGTGCAGTTGAATTGTCTGGAAGGAGTGCGTCGACAAGGTGTTCATAGGTTTGTCTTTGAAAGCTCAGGAGAGAAAGATTTTGTTCTCATTTCCGCAGAAGTGTAGTTTGGCACAGGAGTCGTGCAAGGAGTGTGTAGACCGAGTGAAGTCTCAGGGTTGTGGACCTGAGTGAAGCATTGAGAGACTGCTGCTACAGGCATGCGCAGAGTCGAAGGTTTTCAACACTTGAAAGTGGTTGAAGGTCTGCCGCAAGGAGTGTGTGCAAGGGATTTTTTCTAAAAAGACGCAGAGTCGTGGAAAGCTCAGAAGGAATTATACCTTAAGAAGGGGTCGAAGGAAGGCGTAGTAACGTCAGGCTGCTGGAGGACGAGCTCTCAGAGGAAGAGATGGATGGTCAAAATTCTCTAAGGAGAATCCGCGAAATCTCGTGCGTCGTTAAGATCTCACGGAGGAGCAAGGGAGTTACTGCGAGTATTCCTAAGGGTTCTAATTTCAGGAGGGGCAGGACCGTAGATCCGAGCCATAAGGGTTGTTGGATTTACACTTGGATACTTGTATCGGGTTTTCGTGGGTGAAAGTCCCGTAAACTTTGCAACGGGAATCGTGAAATCACGAAACGCGACATCCCGAAAGCTAAGAGGATTTGTGTGGGCCATGGAGGAGTCAGCAAGTAGGCAGGTGGCGCACCATCGACACGGAGTCAAATTCCTTGACCGTTTTAGAGTTTCGTGGGGTAAAGTTCTGACTTCATTGCATTAGGATTCATGATATCGCGAAGTCCGAAGTCCCAATGGAATAAAGGGGCGTTGAAAGGTCAACCGCACGAGTATATCGGAATTTCGGCAAATCGAGATTCGGGAGTCGGGGAGACAGGTTTATCAACATCGTGATTGTCGAAATCGCGATAGGGAAAATCCCAAAAGGAAAAAAGGAAAGGTCAGCGTTGACTGTTTCGGGTTTCAAGGATTCGAGAGACCAACGCTTGACCACTGGATTCGTGAAGTTGCGAAGTCCGATCTCCCAAGTGTAAAGAGGGGACCCCGTGAGAGTTTGTTGTGGGTACAGATTTCCCATTAGGGAAATAGAAGAGCTGTTTAGTTTTCTTCGGGACAGTGGTAAAGGAAATATCCTGTGTTGACGTGGACCTCCCGACCTGCGGGTTGAGAGGTTGCGCGCGTCGACGTCAAAGCCTCTAGGTACTCAAAGGACTCTAGGTCTCATTTCTAGAATAGATGAGTTGAAGTCGATGGAAGGAGACCTGGTGAACGAAGAGCATTAGGGAATCTCTCATCATTCAACATGAGGTGCAAAGCAATATATTGATGATTAGGAGGATCTCATACGAATATAATTTCCACGAACCAATGGCCCTGTGCATCCCTCACATGCACCATATGCAAGTAGTGAACGAAAGAGACCCTCTGAATAGCAACCAATAAGGAAAATTGTCTACAAAGGCGAGGAAACCACCAATAAGGAATCCAAGACACTGCATAAATCCCAATGTGTGAATAGATTTCTTGCCTTCAAACACAAGGGAAACCCCCCTGTCAGCAACCAATGAGGAGATGTCAATTAATGGATTCAAGGTTACCTACCCATAATGAAAGTAGAAGCAGGGTGCATGGTATGACTAGAAATTCATGTGACACTGAGATACACTGAGGGTATGGCCGACATACAAAGTCATGAGTTCTGAGAAATGGTTGACACAGGCTTATAGAATTCCTTTGAACAAGAGCATGATACATATGGATAACTCAGGAAGCATAGACTTAATGATAAAACTTCGCGATGCATGAGGAATCAAAAAACTCTCCATAGGGACTTGAAGAATAACCAGTTGGAGGAGTAAACTCTAAGTAATGAGTTCATCTTCCTAAGGCACGCTAAACCCAAACTTTGGATGACAGTGAACTCAAAAGTTTGTGCTCTGTTCAAAGGTGACACAAAAGTTGCTGATATAAGATAATATTATTTTCCCGTCCTTTTTTTTTTCATAGACAAAGAAATGTTATAATACAGGAGAGGAAACGAGTTTCGTGAGTAAGAAACTAGCTCCAAACAATGGAATATACCTATGCTCAATGCAAGGAAGTACATGCGGGGCATGGACACTCAGGAGGATGTTTCCTCTTAAGGTACAAGGTGTCAAGCTGCAAAGGATATATAGAAGGATCTACTTGGATGGTGATGCAAATTGTTGAGGTAAGAGGCTTATAACGAGAAAGAGGGAACTGACAATAGGCTCAATACTGTAAGTAGGATAACGAAATGTGATTACAACTGAACTCCAAAAAATGTCATTTCTTGTAGATTGAGTCCCCTAGGCCCGAAAAAGTATAAAATAATACCCATGAGAACTTTTCTAGCCAATGGTGACTAGAGTATTCCTTTTTTGTAAGTAGTCTACTTGGTTCGGAAAAGGGTTAAAATTATACCAAACAGGTGTCATTTCAAAGCCATTTGACGAGTGTAAAAGAGACAAGTTCACTTGGCAATTTTTTATTTTTTCGAGAGTCAGAAAAGAGCTTAACCAAGACTCGGGGGGAGTCCCATAGGTAACGGTCAGAATGCTTGTGCGTAAGAATATGGAGTTTGAACACAAAGTCATATTGGGACTATAAGGAACTCCCGGTCCTATGGAATAACTTTTGCATGGGAACCAAATGGCACAAAGGTTCTAACTAGGGCACCCATGTTTGGTAAGTCTCTACTACTTAATAAATACACTTTTAGTAGCAGTAAGAAGGTTCTAAGTAGTTAATAATTGGGTTCGTACCTAGGGTGTATGGATCACGGTCATAGGATGATGCAAAAGTGAAAAATTGAGTAAAAACCTATCCTATATGCTGGTGAAATAATATACCTACCGAAGGCATGAATAGGCGGTATGACGCTGGAAACTGCAAAAAAATCCTGAACAAAACCACCAAAAACCAAGTCTTTCCGCTGCACTATTAATCCATAAGGTTGAAAATTAGCACAAACTATAGGAAGTGGGTAAAAAACAAATCTACTAATAGTAAAACTAGACCATTTTACCATACCATTTGAGTTTTATTACCCACGTAGTGCATTAAGGCCATTTTTCGCATGATATTCAAGTGTCGATTGCAGGAGCTACGAACAATGGAATTTGCAACCGTCTAGACCAAGTAAGTGCCCATCCCCTCTATTTCAATTTCAATGGTTTAAATTTCAATTTTAGGCCCCTTTTTTTTAGTATTAGAGGCTGTGAAATGGAAACTAGGGCATACGTGGGTGATAGTTCATTGGGTCATGTATACAACCCCATATATGCAAGTAAAGAAAATCCTTCCCACGTATATGCAACCCTATACACGACTGTTACCAAGTTAGTTTGCGTACAAGTCTGTGAACAACATTTTTGAAAGGTTTTAACTCAAAAAATTGTTTTTCCTTCGCAGGATGTTGATTGAATGGAGGGAGAGGGAGCATGAAGAGATAGATGTAGTAGTGGGAAGAGATGCAAGGGCCCAACAAGCTTTGAAAATACGCAGCCTTTATAAATTTTGGGCTCTCAAGGGAATGAGGACTTAGGTGAGGTTACTCCAATTGCTAGTAAACTACTGGGATCTAGAGATAGAGTCCTTCAACCTCGATGGGAAACCATTGAGGATTGAAGTGGACGATATATACTTCATCATCGGATTGTCTCACCGAGGCGAGGTAGTGAATCTCAAGGCCTAAGGGGCTGGGAGTGGTATGACTATGGAGGATTACATTGCCACCCACTGTGTTGTAGGAACAGATAAAGTAGGGAGCAAACTCTCAATGAGGGTGATCGAGAACTTGAGCTTAAATATCGTCGTTCTTGTACTCACACAGATTTCGAGGTCATCCTCATTGCACCAGGAATCAAGGCCACTCATGTTCTATGCGGTGGAGTGTTTAAGACCCATTGTTTATGATTGGTGTACCTCACTGCTGGCTAACATGAACAGCCAATTGACGAATTGCAAACAAGGGAAAATGAGAAATTTCGGATTTGCATCCATTCTTTGTAGTTTTTTCTTTGATAGTGTTCCAAGCTTGAGCCTTATAGTAGATATTACTCCACATGGAAAGTGTGATCCAACCATGTCATGATGGATCGACGTGATGAGGCGACTAGGAGGTGGTAGGGTGCCAACCCCCTACAATGATGATTTATTTTTCTGGTGGCGCCGATAGGTCACGGTCATTAATGGATACCCTTACAGCAGGATCAAATACAAAGGGGATCTAAACATGCCTTTTCCTCCAGGTTCCACCTACGGTGATATTGGTAAGAAATATTTTTATATATTTCATTTTTTTGTGTTTTTCAATAAAAATAAAAAATGAAAATATTTTTGTATGGTATCAAGTTTTAAAAATTGCTTTGTTACACAGATGTAGGTCTGCGTCGTCCAGATGGATTCCCACAACATCGGCGGAGGGGTCGAGGAGATGAGAAAGTGGGAGAAGATGCAGAGAGAGTGTTGCAGAATGTGTAGGGGAACCTGTCTCGATTGATGCACATGATTCCTATGGTTCAAGTGGAGGATCTGCTAGAGGCGATGCAGCAGCAGGTGGTGGGTGTACCACATGCATGGGTGCAACTCTTCTGGCGTCTCGCAAACGTTGTAGTGTGCTATCATGATACACATCCGGTGCCATAGACATAGATTCCATGGTCATATTGTATACCGACCATATATGTATTTTGAGGGTGTGAGACCCATTTTGTAGTATGACACCATATCTTTTGAACTCGAAAGGATGAAATATAAAAAAATTGGTCATCGGATTTACTTATATATGTTACAATGTGTAAATGCATGAATGTGTTTTCTTCGCTTAGTTATGTAACAAATTTCAATCTAAAATATAATTACCATATGCATAAGATACATGATTAGAACTTCTAGGTATGTGATTATAAGTAAGAAAATCAAAGTATCGTTCCAAAATTCGTACCCGTAGGAATCGTCGGAGTAGAGTAGGATCTTGCACATGGTAATTTCCGTTCAACTAACATACGACTAACTAGGAGTCCAAGCAAACCTCTAAAGATCGAAAACCATATGGAATGGTGTCGCATAATAGTTCTATAACGACGCTATACTCAGCCACATTATTCGTTGATGGCTCTAGACAAACGCTACCTGAAGACAATAGTTGGCCCTCGGGTGAGTAAATGACCCAAGTGGTGGAAGCCATGTTCCGCATATGACGATTGGCATCGTCTGTGAATCCTAAATAAAATGAAGACTCCATTGACATATGTGAACCAAGGAAAACTTGATAAGTAAGTCAATGATGCAAAGGAAAAGATGTATATACATTAATATACACTAGTATACAAAAGGTCACGCCCAAGCTTGAGGGCTCAAGCGTAATACCTTTTAAGGTAGAGCCCATTTCTAGGCTCATCCAGCATATTCCCTTCATAATCTTCCAATTCATAGGCTTCTTTCTCTAAGAGACGTTGCACGATATAAGGATCGTGTCACATGGGGTTGAACTTGCCTAGGCCTAGTGGTTATCTGGCTTGGTCATAAAGGAGAACAAAGTCACCCTTGGCCTACTGCCGAGGACAGACAAAATTATCATATTAATACTTAACATGTCATTTATTCTTTTCAATAGTTGTAGAGGCATCTTGACACTACTCATCGAGATTCACTAGGTGTACGAGGCATTCTTCAAGCTTGGATGTGTTAGGTAGGAGCTCAATTGCCAACTTAAGGGAAGGATTTCGCATTCAATCAACATAATCAACTCCACGCCATGTACTAACTGAAAAGGAGATAAATTAGTGGAAGTATTTACCATAGTTTGGTATGCCCAAAGGGTAGGGTAAAGCATCAAATGCCAGTCAAATTTACTCTTGCTAACAGTTTTTTGCAAGATGGTCTTGAGAGATTTATTCACTGCCTCTACTTTTCCATTTGTCGGGGGATAATAAGGGAAAGAATGATCATGCTTAAACCCCAGTTTTGATGCTAACTCTTTCATCATTTCAATTTGAAAATGAATTCCATGATCAGTGACAATCTCTCTTGGGATTCCTAACGAGGCTATAATTTGGTTGAATATGAAGAAAGATGCAGTCTTACCATCGGATTTAATGGTAGGCATGGCCTCTTCACATTTAGTAAAGTAATCCACGACCACAATAATATGTTGGTGCTCCCCAGTCAAAGTTGGTTTACAGTCCATAAAATCCAGCCCCACTTGGTGAAGGGATCGACGATGACGACTAGGTGAAGAGGGGTTGGGTGTGAGCGCATTTTTCGAGCGAACACTTAAAAAGGGTGACACTTTTTTACCACTTCAACACAATCTATAAAAATTGACGGCAAAAAATAATCGGCTCGCAATATTTTTTGGGTTGTCACAAGCTCCTTTATGACAATCATTGAGAACAGACTCATCTTCCTTGTGAGTCAAGCAACGATGTAAAATATTATCTATGCCTCTGATACAAAGTGTCACTGATGATAAGGTATTTTTTAGCTTGATGATGTATACGTTGTCGATCTTCTCTCGACATATGTTGGGGTAGCTTCAAGGTTTGAAGATAAATTAGAATGTCTCCATACCAAGGGTTTGAGGACAAGATAAGGAAGATGTGTTCATTTGTGAACGAATCGTCATGAAAAATGTCCTCATCTAGTCGAGGGAAGTCCGATATCAACTTGGAAAAAACTAGCGATTTCTTAGACTTCGTCGAAGAGAAATCGAGATCAAATTCTTGCAAAATAACAATCCACTTATTGTGTTTCCTCCTATGATACGCCTGGTAAAGACGTATTGAAATGGATTGATATCCACAACTACGGTAGTTTTTCAAAGTAATATATAATGTCATAATCTTTGAACCGCATGTACGACGACTAAGGCTAGTTTCTCTACATGAGAGTATTTAAGTTCAAGACTGAATAGGTTTCGATTGAGATAGTAGAAAATGTGCTCATGGAGCTCATTGTCCTCCTGAACCAGAACCATACCAATCGTCCCTTCGAACACAAAAATATAAATAAAGCAATCTTTACTGTAGTCTGGAGGTTTTATAATAGGTGTCAATACCAAATCTTTCTTAAGAGAATAGAAGGATTCTTAGGCTCACTCATCCCATATAAACGAAGTATCTTTCTTCAAAATACACATGAGACCCTTAGTTAAATTGGCATAGTTGACTATGAACCGACACAGGAAATTAGCTTTCCCCTTTAAACCTTGAAGTTGTCTAATGTTGCGCGGGGGAGGAAATCAAAGTATTGTCTCAACCTTCATAGGATCTACCATTATCCCATGCTCAGACACTAAGAATCCTAAAAGACGGCCATAACTGATGCAGAAGATGTACTTGTGAGGTTTCAACTGAATGTGATAGTAACATCTCTCAAATACTAATCGAAGGTGAGCAGAGTGATCTACTCTCTTGCGAGAGTGAGCAACAAGATCATCTAGGTAATATTCGACAATATGCTTGAGATCATGAAAAAAAAGGTCATCGCACGTTGGAAGGTTTCTCCGACGTTTGTAAGGCTGAAAGGAATTTTCAGGTATGCAAAAGTACCCCAAGGAAAAATAAACGTCGTCTTATGTTGATCCTAGGCTTTAATTTGAATTTGATTATACCCTGAAAATTTGTCCATAAAACAAAAGACTTTTCTTCCCGAGCACTTGTCAAGAATATGGTTAATGAAAGGAGTCGGGAAGTTATCTTTAGGACAAGCCTTGTTCATGTCTCGAAAATCCATACATACATGGATGGTTCCTTTCTTTTTATTTACGGGAATGGGGTTGGACACCCATTCAATCAAGGGAACCAAGTAGATGAAACCAGCATTAAGTATCCTCTCTACCTCTTCCTTAATAGTAGGGGCCTTCCTAGGATTAATATCTCTAAGACGTTGTCGAACAAGTTTAGCATCCAAATAGTTTTTAATCTCATGTTCGAAAATTATGGGGTCGATCCCTGGCATCTATTCATACAACCAAGCGAATACATCACAAAACTCTTTGAAGAGATTAGTGTAGATCTAAAGTTCTTCAGGCGAACAATCCACACCAATATATATGTTCTAAATTTTTCCAGGGATACGAGAGATGTTGATCATGATGGTAGGTGAAATATTCGCCATGTTTCCTTTGGCATAAATACCATGCGTATCTAATGGAACCATAGCGTGACCGACCATCTCACTCAAGGTAGACCTAAATTCATCCTATTCGATATTAACAAGCTTTGGGAGGAAATAGGAGCGATGATGCACATCGTCCCAAGGCCTATCAGGATCATACATGGCCTCTAAGATGGATTCATCTGAAGGTAAAGTATTGTCAAGGCAATCATGCGAACAAGATGATTGAACCACCCATGTGTTCTCTAGAAAAGGATATACCTCGTTCGTCCATGAGGAGGAAGCATCTCAGTCAACAGTAGCATCAAGAATAGACTGATAAGCAACTTCTGTTGCTGACAGTGGCATTTCCATCCCAATGTGCGACTGACCTTCGTATGACATATTCGAGGAAGGTAGGTTCCAAGGGTCATTGAAATACAAAGTACGAAAAGGAACGGACCTCATCGACGATGAAGACTCACTAGAAATGGCATGAATGCGGTGAATTGGTGCCATGAAATCAAAGCTACCCATCACAGAGGAATACATTCTGACACCAACATCCTTAGTTTCCTACTGAGAATTGTTGATGATAGGGTCCGAAGGTCCAACCGATGCATTAGGATTAGTGTGTGCAAAGGACAACTGTTCAATCGTCATTATTTTCTCTTCGTGAGAAAAACATAAAGTGTGGAAAACGGACGACACAATGACTACCATGGCATAAGTCCAATTATGCCCTATTAATAAATTATAGTCGAGGGGCACATCAACCACCTCAATATCAACCTCTATTGTCTTCCCACCTAACCGAACCAGAAAAGCAGGAATAATTTTGTGGGTTCAAAACGAATGCCCATCAAATGTTGTCAACATAGTCATAGATTGGGATAGAGTCAGAGAGCCAATGGCTTTCCAACAAGTTAGGGACATCACGCACGTCACAACACCTTCATCAATTATAGTGTGTTTGATTGTAGTTTTTTTGTACTCCACATGGATTTGAAAGGAAACATGGTAAGGTAAGTGAGCCTTAACATCTATGACATCAAACTTGATAACCTTCTAGCCACACGGGTCTAGATATCTTAATGCAGATAACAAGGTGCTCCTCTATGAAGGACATGTCTGGAGCACCTCCAAAGCTGACATTGCACAAGGGATTTTGCCCAGATCTTCGACAATTGAATAGTTTTGGGTGGCTCTGGCATTAGGATTGTGGGTAGAGTGCTTTAGTACTCCTTTCAAAATACGAGGCGAAGGTTCCGACTTTTCAATCTGCAAGGGTGTTTTCGGAGGAGGAGGAGACTCTGGACTTACAATGGTCTGTGAAGAATCGTAATAAATAGATCGAGTGGCTACATCAATCTAAGACTTGACCATATTAGCACATAGAAGACCACCTTCATGTGCCAAGGGGTTTTGACTCATGTTCGACGCATTTCCAGTGTTGGGGGTCCCCAAGGCCATGTGTTGATTATGCGGAAACGGATTTGTCATCACAATAGGTGGTTGTGATAAGAGCCTCGAGGCTTCCTCGATTTTGGGGAATAGGTGGGTAAGGTGATCATATTTACAAAGTTTATAAGGAAACTTTACCTTCCGTTTTTGTTTCTTTCCCTCAACAAAATTATTATTCGATTTATCATTGTTAGTGTTGTCTTTGGCTTTATTATTATTTTTCCCACCCTTACGATTATTACCTCGTTATTTCCTTTTATTCCCTCCTGGTTGTTGGTTACCATTTGGCTTAGATGACGATTGTAGACAATTCACATCCGGCGACTGGGTGGGGGTGGAGGATGAAGTCGAAGCTTGTCCTGCTATAGGCTAGCCTAGAGACAAATATTTCAATTGGTTCGTCACCAATTCTGTAGACTTAGAATTTTCATAGCCTATGATGCCATCGGCATGAGGCCTAGGATTTTTTCTAGGGTCATAGTTAGACCACGACACGTCAGGAAGAATTTCATGCAACATCCTAGATTGAGCATATATGAGGTCCAATTGCTAGGATTTGAAAATAGCTTCTTCCTCAGATGTTACTCCGAATGTAAAGACATCCTTCGAAATATAAGGCAATAAGGACTTAAGGAACCACTCCAACAGAAACTATGGAGGAATGTAGGCTTTTATTAACCTCTTTCGTCTACACCACTCTTGGATATGGTCTGAGATATGCGTGGCTTTATCTTGGCAGACGGTCGAAAAACATTCCATGTCGACATCGTAACGAACCAACAACTAGAAGTGGTTGAGAAAGACCAAAACCATCTGATGAAAGTTTATGTATGTTCTCCCTGGCAGCTCAATATACCATTTTGCAACGATCCCCATGAGGGTGCGTTGAAATAGCCTCAAACGAATAGAATCGTCATTCATGGAATTAGATGAGTAGTACAGATGAAAAATAGTGACATGATCACTTGAATCCTCGCCAATATTGCCTTCGAATTTTGGAATGTTTGAAAGAAGTTTGGTGGGGATGAGAGGCCATAACAGATTGTGATGCACATGGTCATTCATTAATTTTGACAAATCTGGCAGATTAAGCGTGGCCAGAAAAGGGAGTCGGGGTCACAGCGTCTGATACCATGCTCCTAGAAAATATTGGGGCTAAGGGATTGCAGGCCATCCAGAGTTTTGTTATATGCCATGGCCCTGTCTGCTAGGATAATATCCTCCTCCAAAATGATTCATAAAAATGTTTTATGGGCACCATACCTACATAAGCGACATTATGAGGGTTATATACGTTTCCCCCAGTCGGAGGGGCTTCAGGATGGGGGTTTCACATAGTGTTAAATTAAATCCCTTCAGATGGAGCTCCAGAGGATAAAGGGGGATTCACCATAATAAAAATGTTTGTCATAATCGACATGGAGGAAGAGGGGATAAAGGACGGAATATAGGAAGTGAATTGTCTGCCCGGTTGAGCACTTTATCCAGGAGCATTGAGACTAGGATTAGGCCTGGAGGAAAGAGGAGGCCAACCTCCAATTGTAGGATCCATTTGGGGAATATGACCTCGACCAAACGAGAGAGGAGCATATGGATGAGCCATGCCCCCAGGTCCAAAACTAGAATTCGCATTAGCCACTGGAATGGAGGATGAGAGTTGTGACATCGTGTTGGGAATACCAAAAGAAAATGGATTGGAAATCAAAGGTATTGACTAAGAATTGTGACCTGGCATACCAAAAAGAGATCTAAAAGGGTTCGTTTCTATGGGTCGAGTAGAACCCACATGTTGGGTAGCACTAGAGGCTAGGATCTTTGACACCCTCACCATCGAGGATGAAGGAGCCGAAGGAATCCCACTAATCACAGAAGATATAGGAGTCGAGGGACTCCATGTGACACTTGGCTTTGAATCAATACTCATAACTGGATGATCACAAGTTTGGGAGGTGGAGATATATGTACAATGTTTATTAAATTTACGCCTTTTAGAAGGAAACTTCGGTAAAGAATCAAGATGCGGTGGTAACTTCAAAAAATAATGAGACCTATGAGGACACTGGTATTGCTCCACAATGACTCAAGAATCGAGATATAAAACCAAATCCTAGGGCCAACTAATAATCAGAGAGAACATCAAAATAAATCAAAAAGGGCCAATGCATACAAACAAGATATAGTAGCTAAAAAGGGGCCTCCCTCACTAGAGTAGGTATGTCTTGCCCAAGAGGGGTGTGAGACTCCCTTCAAAATATTGGAGGTATTAGAATCAATTATAAGAGCCCTCATGGGCTTAACAATGCAGTCGGTCAAATCCCACCAGAGAGGTAATCCTCCATAAAGGTTGTGTGTTGTTCGACCCTTATTTGACTCAGGGTACCTATAGAATAACCATTGCAATTAACCTGTGTGGCTACCTTTGTCAAGCAACTAGAGTCACCGCAATATAACCAATGTGCATGCGAACAGTCATAAGTCCGGTCCACAGTATGGGAAAGGTAACAAATCATGAAATCTTAAAAGCACTATCTCTCATGGAGGTAAAGGTACTATGAATACCCCCAAATACGAATATAACCCCAGAAATATCTTTAATGCTAAGAAGGTATTAGAGGGCTATCTTTGCAACCAACTTCGCGCGACCTCGTGATTAACTCCGGTGTGTATGGAGCCTCCTGACGTCACCAATTACACAATGGGTTTGACCAGTACTCCCTAGTTAGACACATGTTTAGTTTAATAACCTGGATAATTTTACTCACAAAATCCTATTCCAAGGCCCTATGTCCTATACTTGTTTGCATACCCTGAAAAATAAAATCATTTCTACTCAATTTTAATTAATCAACGTTAATTTTAGTGG